>BOPP01000058.1:6304951-6354231 GCA_017312745.1 Gryllus bimaculatus | reverse complement strand
TGAAGGAAGAGGGAGAGAGAGAAATAAGGTTGAGGACGAGAGAGGGAGGGAGATAGGAGATAGATGAGGAGAGGGGGCGAGAGGGGGAGGGAAGGGGGCAGAGGGAGAGGGGAACAGAGCAGGACAACCTCTGCTTGGTCCTGCTAGTATATGAAGAAAATAAGGATTAACACACATTACTCAAGAAAATCCCCTCGTAGTAATGAGTCACGACCACTTTCCTTCCTGCGCCTGAATCCCGCATCGTGCGAATTGCGAAACATAGCAGAACTCTTCGGAAAGGAAAGAGGCTGTACAAGACTGACACAGGTGACCAAGACGATTAAAGATCCGTGATTTCCATGGTGGAGCTGAAGTAACTCGTACATTGTATTGGAAAGTGCTGTACTCGTTTCTGGACTTCGTAGGTGAATAGAGAAGTTTTGTGGATTTATGCCCTTCCCTTTCATGGACATCTGATCATAATGGAAGTTTACCACGAGTGAATGAACCAGTACTGTTTCCGGAAGCGCCAGCTAAAGAGATCATTATTCCGGTAAGCGTAGTACATGTTATACGCCGAGAGGTGGCGGTTTTTCTCCCCGCCATGTCAGGATCCCCACGAGTAGTTAATGAAAACTGATGAATGATTATGGTGAGATGTGACAACGCTAGGAAGACTTTAAGACGGAATAAAACGATGATTTGAGAAGCCGATCACGCCACAAGCACGCGATGGAAGTGCTCGTGCCCTACGTGGGATTCGAACCACGGTCATTTTACGCCGCTTACTTGGAGGACGATTGGACGATTCCGGACGCCTCTGCCAAGTCGCCTGTCCATTGGAGAGTTTGTTATTTGAAACTGGGTATTCTATGAATTTTGAAC
Source organism: Gryllus bimaculatus (assembly GCA_017312745.1). Lineage (NCBI taxonomy): Eukaryota > Metazoa > Arthropoda > Insecta > Orthoptera > Gryllidae > Gryllus > Gryllus bimaculatus. Next base: position 6,353,364 of record BOPP01000058.1, on the reverse strand, counting down.
ACTCCATTCTGAGCAAATTGCTTGACTAACGAAGTAATGAAATCTTGCCGACGCAGTTGTGAGCTTTTTGAATGTATCGTCGTTAATTGCCTGGGAATATCTCCACCTTGGGAAACAAAGTTGGGACCCTCCTACATAACTTTAAGTGTCGTGATGATCACCCATCTTTGAAACTCTTCCTTGATTGTTATCTTATATACGCTCTTGTATGTGTGAAATCCAAGGGAATTGTCAGTAAAAGTGAAAAGAAGGATAGGGATCTTAGAGCGAGAAGAAAATATGATCTTTAAGTGAATGCTTTTTTAAAATTAACATATGGGAAAATACGAAATAAAGTATTAAGGACAATTCATTCTGATACAAAAAATCTCGCATTTTATTGTTATTTGTAAGATGAATTATGCAAATTTTGAAATGGAAATGCACACTATTCTCTCTTATCTATTTTCCAGGGGCGACTCACTTCAACTGCGGACCAGTACTGTCATCTCACTCGCTTGTTTAATACATGGCCATGGAAGGACATTTTGTATTAGTATATGTCCATGTTCCATGATATGGCCATGTGAAGACCTACTGTCGACGAGAATTTCGACGTGTGAACTGTGTCGTAAGGAATGCCGAAAAAGGCAGAATGACTCCGCGCTGTGTTCTGAAGACCATTCAGCGTACTACAAAGGTTTAGTTTATCAAAACACTCGGACAGAAAAGTTAACGAAAAACAAACCTGACCAACCTTCCGGAGACAATGCGACATTCAATTGTATATCTTTCAAATAACTCTCCTTTCCCTTTGCAACTACATAGTAATCAAAAGCTACAATCGTCAACATTTCCTAAAATAATACAATAATGGTCTCAACTTCCTGTCTCTTACATCCATACAATCAAGCAAAAGTCCTTCGTTCCATTCGAAAAGCCTCTGAAGAGACGAAAAAAATTGACACTCATGTTTACTGAATAGAAGCGGTAATCCTCAAGTTAAATTAACAATTCCCTGGTCATACAATTTGATATCATGGAAAGAACCATCTCTTAGAACGATTGTTTATACGTATAATAACAATAATTGAAAAGCAGGTAAGTCCTTTAATATAACTCGTAGCTTTATTAAAACATATGATAACGATTAATATCGAAGCATTGAAGAGAAAGCTAAAGTACTTGCAGATGGCATGCAGTGTTCCAGCCCTTTTCCTTCAGAAATCAACCCCATGCAAAGTCCGCTAAAACTCACAACTCGGGTTAAAACAGTCCATTCTAAAGACGTGAACAGATAATAGATTACACAGTATATCAATGTCAAGAAATTACTGGATGCCACCTTGTGACCGGGAAATTAGAAAATGAAAAGAAAAAATAATGTTTATTTTAACAAAACAGTGATGTATAATGAATTAGTTTACATTTGTATTGTTTATTTTTTTTAAAAAGACTTAATATGCTTGTAACAAATAATGCACTTCAGCTTCCGGTTGAATGACTCCCACCTCGAACAGGTTTTTGTTCAATTTCCATGATCCACTGTGCAAATGCTCAGATGGCGCCTTGTTTTGCTTCTGGACGTAAATGTAGCTTCACTATGCGCACATTTTGTTGAATTCTTCTTTTGCTTGTAGTGGTAGGACTATAGGTAAGGACGAGTTACAATTTTGTTAGCAATGCATAAAAATCAAACCTGCAGTTCGTTAATAAGAATCCGGATCTGGGCTGGTTGGCACTTTTCAATTGAAGTTGGTTGGCACAAAGTCAACCATATCCGTACTCTGCCTGCCAACCATCTCCATAAAATAAAAATATTTTATGATATATTTACATCTAGTTCTACATACCATTTTGATCAAATAAAATGTGTCGTTTTTGTCAAATTTTCAAAAGCAGAAACATGTCTTTTCATGGTACCAACCATTTCATGGTACTTATAAGAAGATGCTGGGCTATGGGCCTATGTTTTGGCCCACGGCATGGCAATGCAGTGAGCGCACTATGCAGACTTTCTCGCCACTCCCAGATACACAGCCAGGTCGGATTCAGCCGCTGCCTGGAGGAGAATTCTAGCAGCCTGATCAGTAGTTTTCCGTGGTTTCTCCGATTAACGACATGGGAATGCTGGAGCAGTACCCTGACAAATGGGCCACGAATCGCGCGCGATCTTTCCTTCTCCATCCTTGTTCTATCCTCCCCCCCCCGTACTTACACTCACACTTACATTCACTACGCATATGTCGGGAGATCGGTCGAGAACTTAGAGCTTATCCTGTCTGGGGCGGTGGCCCGCTGGTGGGAAATACCTGGTTGTGGGAAAACTCTGCTAGGCGACGATGGGTAAGGCTGTGCTTGTGAGGGAGATGAATCCAGCTAAAGAAACAACTTCAACAACACAAACTAAATGCATACCACCACTAGGAAGAGCAAATAGTTTAATTAATTTCTCTCGCAGTGGTGATTTCTGAAATCTCCTCACTTCCTGAGTTACTATCTTTCATTTGTTATGCATAGGTAAAGCACCTTATCTACGTTTACACTTAGCATCTTCATTACGTTTACATCTGTAGTCGTGCATGGATTAATTGCTTTTTAACTTAACCGGTACTAATACGATAATGGACGATGGTTTATCCACTTCCATTATCTCAACTGAAGTTTTACAAAATTTTTTATCAGTTTCGTAACATTTTCATAAAAATGGTTCTAATAATTGAAGATTTATTAAATATTACTAACATTTGACTGTCACATTTCACAGGATGAAGTGTCAATTGAAATATATTTAAATTTTTTACAAAGTGGATTATAATACTTGATTGATCAAACTTGGACTAACACCCTCGTTTGCCAATCTCATATTGTGGTTAGTTTTTTTCGATACCTATTCCGTAAATAGCTATTAGAGACCACATGTTGATTGCCGTTTCTCTCCTCCTCGCAATATCAAGATAACTTTCATGAATTAGGCGAGATTCGAACGCAATGCTCATACGGTTGTTGCCACACATTGGCCCATTTAGGTTGTCATACAACCTAACAGCATTTTCACGAGACTATCTTGTATTATAGAATTTTATATCGAATTCTATACATATAAATAATTCTGCCACTGACTGATTAAACCATTTTTTTTTGCTCGCGAATAGGCCGACTTGGACTACGCGTGCATGCATCCTGCATTTACCGAGACTCAGTACTCGGTGGCAGATGCATGTAGCTTTTATCAGGAATCAGCATTTTAACTAGATCCGATTTTTTTCTCCCAGGGTTGTTAGCTCAGAGGGTGTTTCAACCTAATATTAATATTAGATTTTTATATACATTTACAAAATAAAACTTCCATACTAACACACTTTGAACTGTTTGATTGATTGTTAATGATTCCGAGGGCATCAACGGATAAGGTCTTTAATCATCCCGTAAGTGTAGTGCATGTTTTTCATCGGGAGGTGGCAGTGATCTTACTCCACTAGATGGTGACATCCGGCGCCAACCTACCGTCGGGTTTTCCCTAATCAGATATCTCCCACCAGCAGGGCACCGCCCCAGCCAGAACAAGCTCTAAGCTCTCGACCGTTCTCCCGACATGTGCGGTAGTGCAAGGCACCTTAATGTAAGTGTGTGTAAAGTAAGGGGAGAGGACAGGACATGGAAGGGGAAGGAAAAATCGCGCTCGGTTCGGGGCCTGTTTGTTAGGGTTCAGCTCCAGCACTCACCTAGGGTTGATCGGAAAAAACACGGAAAACTCGATCAGAGCAGCCGGCCGCTAGAATTCTCCTTCCGACAGCGAGCGGCTGAATTCGACCAGACTAAGTAGCTAGTGTCGAATATCCTGCGTCAGGACTCGAATCTTAGGACCTCCCTGTTAGAGGGACATCAATTGATGCCCTGAGACATATCTCCCGAAGATAGTTTGATATCAGAACACCTTCTCATTCCATTGAATCTACCATTATATAAGTTCGCACTTGTCATAACTATAATCTATGATGATGCGTTTCTCATTTTTTTACAGTCAATCATGCAAAATAAAATTAATAGACGATAAAAGTGACAGTGTTCTCACTTGAAATGAGGAAATGAAGCACGATAGTCGTCCATTTGCCCAGGATGATATCAAAAAACTTAAGTGCGGTGTGGAGAAAGTAAATAGACCACATACTAGATTGAGGTCGAGTTGTAGCGGAAGATATATTTCTTATATTGTTTGTCGGAGTTTATTGCACAGTCGGAAACTTCTTCATTGAGAATTACTAAAACCATTTTCCTCATGGCGACCTCATTTGATTACAGAGAATTATTTTTTTACTACTCTCTAGTGAAATATCTGTTACTCAATTGTATTTCATAACACAAAACACAAATGAGTTACAACTTAGCGTAGATTTCATCAGTGTACTTTTAACGGATACGTAAAATTATAACAATGTAATTGCAACTTCTAAATATTTCATCATCTTTGGCAAAAAAAATCATCAAAGTGCTAGTGTCTGAATACACTATAACTACAAACTAACATTTTCAAATGTAGACAAGGATACCTTTTTCAATATAGTCCAACAGCAAAATTCACCTTTATGGTTAGTGTTGCTTTGTGTTGCTCGAGTACAGCTTGTAATGAATAATTAATTTTTCTTAGCACTGCCTTTGTTTTTGTATGACATTCAGCGTAATCCTTTGCCCTCATAACATTGCTCAACCGCTTCAAATTTCTGTCGTTTACAGCAGATTAACATTTTACAAAACATAAATTTTAGAAAGTAAACTAAGAGGCTAATATATAATACAGTGATGAAAGTTGTGTAACATAAGGATGAGAAATTTTAGTTAAAATAATATAAATAAGTCACGGTAAAATGTTAAGAAGATTAATTTTTTGCAAAGATACTGCCAGTGCCTATGTGATAAGAATGCGTAACGAGGAGACTAGATGCCTTGGGCAGGCAAGAGGCAGGGAGAATGACAAGTAGAAAGGCAGATAGAGAAAGTGTAATGTAAACTGCTTCAATTGCATATCCACATAATGAGAATGAATTCTGTCAGTAAACCAAAGAAGTGTTGACTGGATCTCCTTCAAAAAGAGAAAGGATAAAATCTTTTAAGACGGCCATGGATATGGATGAAAAAGATATCAGGTAAAATAACTCTCAGCGGCGTTCAGTGTGAGAAACTGTTAATATAACTATAAAACACTCGCCTAATAATAAGTTTATATTAATAATATAACTTATTACTACTAGCTATTCATTGCAATATCACGAAAACCTTTCAATAAATGCGTCTGAGAAATACATGCCACGACCAAGTGACAACTACACCTCTCTCAAATAACACGAAACCTTTTTGAGAGACTACGTACTTGGATCTCTATCATAAAATATTACTGTTATAAACAAAATATCACTTTGAGGGATAGCGGAGTGTCCAAAATATGCAATGCGTTCAGAATATGCTGTTTTCATTATATAACATCCGAAAGTATTTCTTTGTGTACACTCTAAACACTGAAGGAGAAACACTTCGCAGAAGAATAACATCACCTTCTGCAGTTGTCAAATACAGCAAGAGCCCTGCCATGTCATTGTCACAACACAACAGCAACCTAGCGCTTTGTAGCAGAAGAATGGATACACTGTGATTGACAGAAAACAGAACATTATCAGGGAAATATAAATATAAATTAAAAATTCCATTTAAGAAATTGATAACTTGTAAAGTCCTTAGAGAAAGAAACTAGTCAGAAATTCTTATTCACGGGCGACATTTTTTTCTTTAAATTTCTGGTAATAATTTGGTGAAACACACTAATAAAAAGGGAAGTACTAAATCTAAATTTTCGAAAATTGCAATATTTAATTATTTTTGAACCCTCTCGAACAACTAAATTGTTGAATATGTAAGTTTTTCTGCGAAAGAAATTTCTTTTTCACAATTGTGAAGTCAGAGATAATTCTTAAAACTAAGTACTTTAAAAAATGTAGTTTTCGCGCGTTTTGGTTGAAAGACGTTCAATATAAAAACACAATTTTCTGAAAAATGGCTTTAAATTTTAACGTCAAAAGTTTTGATAGTGCCATCACACAAAATAATACGACTTAAACGCCATTTTGAAGCATGTAACGCCATGTTTAAATATCTCCCACGTCACTAATAATTATTGACGGATGTATTTATTCATTATTGCATATGTGACTACAAGTGCTACGAATTTTCACATAAAAATCTTTCCATGAAAATCAGCTAAAAATTGCGAATTTTCAGAAACGCTTAAACGACATTTGCTGAAAAATGATTCCAAATTTTGAAATAAAAAATTTCTTTTACTTTTCTAAAGTATTCTGAAAGTCATATTTCAATTCTACTTATTGGGAACCCAAAAATTAAGAAAATGTGAAAAAGTGTACTTCATTTTTTATAAAACATTATTTGGTCAATATAATTAATATTACATGAAAGTAAACCAAAACATTTAGTTAAGTATCATGCTAAAATATTTTATTATGCAATATTTTTTGTATAGTTACTTGATTTACAGAAGATTGAACATTTAGAAGATTTACACAAGATAGAACAGAAGATTTACAGAATTTACTAAGATCATTGTTGATAAATTTTAAAGCTCAATTATCTTTTTTACATTACTATTATGAAATCGAATGGTTTCATTCATCAAAGTCCTTCATATACATAAATTCAATAATGAAGCACATTGAAGGTCGCTTATACATAAAAAAAATGCAGTTTTAGTTTTATTATTAGTGTTTTTTAATAACATCATTACAAATCATCATGGCATTTTCCGTCGCCAGAAACCGTTCACAAACGGCATTTTATGGCGCACGAGGCATTTATTTGCACTTCCCCGTCCCACCTCCCCGCTCGTCATCCTCACCAGTTCTCTCCACCCGCCATCTCGCCCGTCCTCACAGTTCGTCCTTTCCGCCTGTCATCACCGCCTGACCTCCCTACCCCCTTCCGTCCCTCCGTGCTACCTGCGTGACGTCATAATACCTACATTTTATGCAGTAACGTACCAAAATGAATGTGGGCCCGTCCCCAAACCTTTTTCACGGGCCCCCTTTATAAAATGTATAGCAAATACTAGTGTTAGTACCTTAAATAATAATAAAAAAATCCCCTAAAAATAAGACCCCTTTTACCCGGGCACGCCTGTATTGTGGGCCTTGCGGGCCCGAACGTTTCGCTACTGATTTTATGTTGCAAACTGCAAAACTGCTTTTGCAATTTTTTTCCAAAATTAATTGTAGGTATTTCGTACATTTATAATCTTGTTGAACAAAAAATAGTTTTATTAGAGAGTCAAAATTGCACAAAATATAAGACCTATTGGTGCTACAGAATGGCATGAACTTTTCTCGTTCTAGTTAGTTTCGTATTCTCTTAAGTCGGGACTAGCATTTATATTGTTTATTAGCTCATAGCGTTCGTACAAACATGAAAACGATCGACGTTAGGACCTTGTTATCAAAACATGTACTTAAGCAATAAAGTATAACATTATGAACTAGTAGCGTAATATACTATTATCAAATTATTAGTATTAGTATTGTATGTACGGTTACATAACCTAACACGTTTTCAAATAATGCTGTCGGCTTCGTAAGACGGACTTGGGACAGGTGAGCTGAAGAATATGACCACTAACGGCTAAGGTAATAATTTCCGTATGTGTAGTGCATGCTTTTATGAAGGGAGGGGCGGTGATCTTCTCCCCCTGGGTGATGAGATCCAGCACCAACTTACCTATCGGCTTGCAGAGATTTACTCGACAAGGTATCTCCCTCCAGTAAGGCACCGCTCCGGTTCTAAACTCCCGACTGGTCTCCCGGCATATGGGGTAGTAAGTAAGGGCAAGTGTTTAAAGTGAAGGGTGAGGATAGAGCAAAGTATAGGAAGGAAAGATTGCGCCTTGTCCATGGCCTGTTTGTTAGAGTACATCTCCAGCATTCTCCTGGTTTTGATAAGACAAACCACCGAAAACTACCGAAGTGTCGAAACTCCTACCATCGTCGGGACTGGGACCCTAGGACCTCCCGGTCAGAGGCACTGCAGTGTCATGAGCTAATGCCCTGAGCCGTCGAAGTCGTTTTGTGGGTTCCAAATGTATGCATTGATATGCCTTCGTGGCTTGCGGGCATTCCGAGACCCTTCATATTTCATCTTTACACTAATCTCTCTCTTGCCTTCATTGACAACTGTATGTGTGAGATGTTTGTGTAATTGAGCAACTGAACGAATATCTACACCCATAATAGTGAAACAAGCACCAAGATGGGGCCAAAGGATTCCATGGGCAAATATGTAAAAGTTCAAGGTCGAGGTAGGTCTATGCTACGTTTGGCGAGTGCAAAAGTGCTTTTATCTGGGAATATTCTCAGAGGAGCAGTGGGTACCACATGTAGCCCAGGTGAGTCTTTTAGGCGCTTGCTTAGAACAGCTGGGAAGTGGAATGAGCAAAATATAAACGCAAGCCCCGACTTAAGAGAATACGAAACTAACTAGAACGAGAAAGCTCATGCCATTCTGGAGCACCTATAGGTTTTATATTTTGTGCTATTTTGATTCTGTAATAAAACTACTACTCCCTACCCCCCCAATATATTTTAAGATTTTTGTTCTGCCTCTGTAGATAGCATGGGTCAATACAATTGTCAGCCGTTTGAGTTTCAATCAAATTTTAGCCACTGAAATTCGTCCTCCATATTGTCCTCCATGTTGACGCTAAATGACAACAGATAACAATAGCACAACCGGACAAAATAGTAATAATTACATACTAATGTAATTGGCTTCAGCAATAAGTTCTATGCTACTATCTCCTTATTGTTGCTAAGAGGTGGTCAGCTCTTTATGAAAAACCAAGTGCGAAATATAAAAATTTAATAAATAATCTAACAATAATCAGTAATAATGACTTTTCAAATTTATTAATTTTGGTATCTTATTATTTAATGGAAAAAGGAGTTAAGAAGGCTTGAAAATACCTGATGCGTTTTTATATTTTTGGTTGTAAATACTTTCTTCCTAGTTGAAATATTGCCGTGCACGGTGAACGTGGAAGAAATAAAAAAAATGGCTCAGCAATTATTTTTATGTATTCGTGAACGTGATCTAAGTTAAATTCTCCACAAATATTGTTTTTTATAAACCCAAGTAGATTCATTAATTTTCTGTGAAACACATTTTGTGTAACGGAAGGGTGTTCAAACGGGATTTAGCATTATCTTTGACATGAGATCTGTGAGGCAAGACATTTAATTGACTCCTGCCGTTTCGTTTCGGAATTCCACGAGAAATGTGTTCACATTTACTACTTTCGCGGAGAAATTCTTAATCCATGACTAATCGTACGCGCCCACTTCGGCGCAATTCGCCGCGTTGCATGGTATCCGTTACGTCGCGCCCCGCTCTGCGTTGCGTCGCCCCCTCGGACGTTCGTTACACAAGCAGGCGGAGTGTGCTGTACGGTTCCCGGTCTTGGGAAACGGCACGACCCAGCACCCCCTTACTCTTTCGCTTTCAGTAGTTACACATACGTTTGTTTTTTTTTTTTTGTTTTTTTTTTGCACATCACTGCGCTACCATCCTTCTTGCGCGAGTTACAATTCTGACGGGCGTCACATTCTCAGACGACAAAAATGAGTAAAGAGGACTTTTAAAAACGGCATTATATTCACGAACGATAAGTCATGATTGCCCACTATCACTTCTGTAATATTTAACACGCCATTAAGATTTGAGTTCATTTATCATTGTGTTCCTTATCGATCTCACCAATTCATATATTAGTACACCTTTCGCACGCCTTGAAATATTCATTGCGTTAAAGCACGCTGACTATTCTCTTCGCCTCTTTTCGTGTAATATCATGAGTACTTTGTTTTTCAATACTTCAATACTTCGAGTTTCAATTCTGATGGGCGTCGCGTTCTCAATCGACGTAAACGAATAAGGTGGACTTTTAAAAACGGCATTCTATTCACGAAGGATACGACATGCTTGTTCTCTCACACTTCTGTAATATTTAACCCGTTGTTATTATTTTTGAGTTCATTCATCATTGCGTTTCTTATCTATCCCACCAATTCATACACTAGTACACGTTTCGCACGCTGTGAAATATTCATTGCATTGAAGCACGACGGCTATTCCCTTCGTCTCTTTTCGCGTAAAATCATGAGTACTTTGTTTTATATTATTTCGTTGTTGGTGGGTTTTTTATTTTTTTTCACTTATTTCGGTCGCTTTTCAACTACTAAGGTGATTTAGCGACTACTGTAAGTAACATTAACGGAGCAAGGACACATACAAATATCCATGACCGGACTGGGAGAGGCGTCTGAAGGCATTCACTAATGTCACTGTAGTGGCTTTGATTGGGATGATTGGGGCTCGAGTCCCGACGATGACAGGATTTTCGACACTAGCTAGATAGCTGTGTCGCTTTCTGGAACGGTATTTCCGTGGTTTCTCCAATAATACCAGGGAATACCGGAGCAGTACCCTTCCAAAGGGGCCACACATCGCACGCGATCTCTCCTCCCCATTCCTTGTCCCATCCTACCCCTTACACACTTACATATACGTGTACTCGCATTACACTACCACACATGCCGGGAGACCGGTCGGGCGCTTAGGACTTCTCCAGGATAGGGCAATGAGGAACCTGATTGGGGAAAACTCCGTTAGCCGACGGTAGATCGGCGCGGATTTAACCATCCAGCTGGGCAAAATCGCAGCCACGTTCCGAGAGAAAAACACACACTACACTTACGGAACTAATTATCTTAGCAATTGAAGCGCCCGGAATCACAAGTAATAAATCAATCCAATTCTCCATTTAGTTATTTGTCAAACACGCAATCGTCCAATACACAACTATTAACTACCTATGTAACTTCAAACTAACTTCTCCCTATAGCGCGTCACACATAGTTTTTAACTGTTTTTTGACGTAAATAAATAAAAAATATTACGTATACCAATAAAAAACATCTTCTCGCCAAACCTATCCCTCATCACAACTCTCACAAATATACAATAAACACCATAACATCACATCATGACAAATACAGAATTATGAATTCCTGGTCGCTAATACGCTGGATATCCCGTATGTTATGTACAGACTGAATTTGCCAAAATTGGATAATCTTCGTCGTTTAGTTTTCAAAAGAATTAACGATAAGCTGTATACTGTCTGCTTGTGCACGTGTAACACGGGTGATAGCAAGTGAGCGGTAGGGCTCGCCACTTCTCTGAAAAACTCGATTAATACTATCCGCTAAGCCCCGGACGCGAGCGCAAAGCAAATAGTGCCCGAGGTCAACCGAACACAGCCTCTCACTTGGCGAACAATTCACGCGGAGAGATTACGACCGTTCCATTTCCAGCGAGTGCGGCATTTGCGCAGTACCGACATACAGCGTCGTTCTGAATTCACCCGGCATTTCCTGCGTAAATGCAAGGAAAACCAGGAATTTTTGAAAACATCCTTTGGCAAATGATGCGTGTCTTAAAAGAACTGGAACATTTAATATGCATAATTTGCATGTGCGGGATTAGGAAAATTCAAATGTTGAGCGTAGAGTAGCACACCAAGAATTTCTCTGTAATTGTCTGAGTTGGCATTGCAGGTGAATTTATCATCGGTCCTTACTTCTTATCCGAGTCTTTGAGAGGCGTTTAGTATCTACTTATTATAACTCCCAACGCCTACGCTTTAGGAGGACATCCTGTTGAATGTGCGGGCACTGAAGTGGTACCAACATGATAGCGGAGCCCCACATAATTGTCGCGGAGTTCGGGAATACCTAGACAAGCAATTTCCAGTGATGTTGATCGAACGAGGGGGCCCAATAGCATGGCCGCCTCGGTCTCCGGATTTGAATCAACGGGAGTTGTTTTTTTTCTCGGGGTTAATGAACGACCGCGTTCATGCTATCGATGTCGTGGATGGTTATTGCCTTTTTCAGCGCATTGAAAGCGTGGCGGTAGAAATAAAGGGTCAGCCCGGCAAAGTTGTGCGCGTCACGAGGCCGTGTGACACTGATGCTTATCTTGCATTCACGCACGAGCAGGTCATTTTTAACAGTTGTAGAGTCCCTGTTACACGAGATGAAAATGCGAAATTTCGGTTCTAGACGCAAATGATAAAAACAAATCCTAAATAACACTTCAATAATTATTTTTCTCCCTCATTTCGTATTCATTAGATAAGTAGGTACTAATTGCAACAGAAAAAAAATTAATGGAATTTCCCAGCTACTTTCAGGGAAAAAATGACCATGACAAAAAACCTTTTTTCCCAAAATTTTGAATAGGTTTCACACTATTTTCTTTTGCACACATGAATAACTTAGTTTCTTATCACAGGGTCCTGTATGAGCAACGAGGACTGAATAGCCCTATGTAAAAAAGACAAAGTAGATACAGTCTCTCAAAGTTATCACAATCCTCAGTGTCATCACACACAAAACAAAACTATACAAAGTCTATCAACATCGCTCTTTTAACTCCTTTCTGAAGGCATTTCTTGGCAGAGAAAAAAATATTCTAAACCGCAATTCTACTCACTAAGTGTAATATTAAAATACAAATTAGTTTCAGTGAATGACAGTGAGTGACAGTGACGGTGTTCTTTATTATTATTTCAGAAACTTCTGGGAGGAACCTTATAACAAACTTTTGATAGTATTTCAGTCCGAACGCTTACACAATAAATTACATATTTGTAATGAACGAAACGAGTGTATAAAGAGGGTTATAATTACAAGAAAACGAGGGACGATAGGCGCGAGATTTCTTATTTACCATGAATACAATTATACCACTTTATCCATACATTTTCGTTTTCATTAAATAATAATTTTAATTTTGAAAAATTGAATCATATCTTTATCATTAGAGGTATGTGTTTGATGTCACATTGGTTCTGAACAAGACTTATTTTAGTAGTCCTTGCAGTCTACATTTATGATCACCTTAGTGTCTTAGAGAATAATTGTGTTTGATAATTACGTTTGAAAACGGAAATAATCTAACGTATTCCGATTGAAATATTAGAAGAAAGTGACATAGCCATGAAAACATTGCTTCGTACGAAAACTACGGCCATGTATGAGAGAAAAACTCGTGTTAATGTTGGAAAGGAGAAAGACGATTTAGTTCTGACTCAGGCGATTTACTGTTGGACTTTTCAGAGCGAGTAAATACAACTGACGATTAAATGTTTTGTATTTGTAATGTGATAAGACCAAATGTTTTACACCAATATTTTATGTTATTCCATTAGTCAGCTAGTGTCAAACCAACATGCTTATGATCATACTTCTTTATGTTGAAGACATGAAGTGTAAAGTTGAATATCGATCTTTTAAATTATAAACAATTTACTTGATTCTATAAAAAAGTAAAGAAGTTTTGCCAAAACAACTGTACTCTCTGGGCCGTCACGTTGAAATTCAAATATTAAACATATCTGTGCAACATAAAGCGACTTCTGGGTTAGGATGAATGTGCCAAGAATGAGTAGGGTAATAGTTTCTAATTTAAATTATTGTACTACAAATATTAACATGAATGTCTAAGAAGTAGTAGTAATTATTTGTTAATAATTTAGTTCCATTCATTCATTGATGATATGTTTTTGATGTACGTAATCTATGATGTACATTTTTGTTCATGTTTCGTGGCCGTCTGGAAATAGCTTGTCCACGTCTGTGTCATAGACGCATAATTAAACGATCAGTTCTCTGAGATCTGTTGTGGACTTCGTCATTTTTCAGCTAAATACTAAGCTAATCCTATTCTGAATCAGACATTACTCGCTCTTCCATTTTCGAAGTGGAAGTCCGCAGCCTTCGGGGTGATACCCATCCACCCCGAGTTAATGCGGTGGAAATTGGCGCAAGCCTAGCTTACAAACAAAAAAAAATTTATAATTATATTATAATCTCTCATATGTGTCTTCACTTTTGCTAGGAAGTAATGTTGGCATTGTCTCAATTTCATCTAATATTTGATCTGGTACTTGAGCAATATCTTCTATTTTAATACCATTATCTTATTCTCTAATGAGGGATATTTCAACAGGTGGAGATCGAATTCTAGTTTCTATCTTAAGATACTCCATCCTACGATAGATATTCACTATTTGTATGTATAGTGAAAAAATAGCTACCAACTCGCAGTAAAAGTTCTGAAAAAGAAAGAAAGAAAGAAAAACAAACAAAAAAGCAAAAAACAAAACAACAACTAAAATTCCACACTTTGCTCGACGGAAATCGTGGTTTTCGCGGATTCATGCAACCGTGCCAAAGGTGAGATAATGTCCGTCGAGAAAGCAAGCGCTCCTATGTGCACGAGCTCCAATTGAGAACAGCGAAACACTCCGCCAATGGCATTGCTCGTTTCCTTGACAAACCCGCAATGCTACCCGGCGCAGCGCCTATTCTTCCGGGCACTAGTTCTTCGTCATTGAGAAACAGAAACCTGGCGTAATGCCAAAGTGAGCTCGCGGCATGCAAGTATAGTTCACATTGCCAACTTTCTATTATTTTGGACACAGACACATCAATGTATGATGGTTCACTTGAATGCGTTTATAGTACACCCGGGTTAACAGTCATTCGGATCATTATCTGTGCTGGTGTCACCTGGTGAATTTGTTCGAAAACAATAACAGTAACTAACATTGTTTCTTTGGCACAACGGCCCTGGCACTGAGTTACTAGGAAGCCGAGATTGATTGCTTTAAATTATTATAAACAATGAGAAAATCATCTAATATACATGTTTACGTGTCAGGTTTAATCTTTTCTGCTGAATAACTGAAGAAGAGAGCATCAAAAAGGATAATAATATTGGTTTTAACAATAATATTTCATGTATTAGTTAATAACGTTACCTTGTTACAGTATCGTAACAAGTTAACTTGTTACAGTATCATGGATCTGGTATACTGCAACTGTTGTTTTTTTGTGAAGTTTTTCGTCCAGTTTTCCTGGTCCTTAGAGCAATTGCTGAAATTGTTCCTCGTTTCGCTTCAGAATATAAATCAGCTAACAAGTCCATTTCTTCGCTTAGGGCTTGATAAGAACTCACTTGCCTGTACTAATAGATTTCATTACATGGCGCGCATATTTTCATATAAATTCTTGGGGGGAAAAACGCTCGTTGCTACCTGCAGGCATCATTTAACTTAATATGTACACGAGTTTAAGAACATCTACTCAGATTGCACTTCTCTTTGTGGTACATGACACAGATGTTAACTGTTTTTACGTTAAATAAATAAAAAAAACAAATAAATGAATCTTGAAAATGGAGAAATGAATGAATAAAACAAACTAAGGCGCTCGAGAGTAAACATTATTTTAGTATTTTAAACCATTAATTACTATTAATCCGAAGAAGTTGCACTGTTTAACATGACACTTCCTTAAAATAACAAGAAACATCTTACAAGCTTTTACAAAATCAAAATTAATTATTTTAATCAGATTATATAATTTTTAAACAACACAGTCGAATTATGTAATTTTTAATTCAAAATTTCGATGTCACTTCTAGAATTGTTTCATCCGTGGCAGTTGGCAGCCATCTCCATTAACTATGTCTCTCGAAGGAGGGAAGATAATGGCGTAGGAGACTACGCAACGACTGCATCTGTCATTATATTATTAGTAATTACCGTTGAGCAGAATTTAGGTCAGAAAGTATTGGTCTTCTGTCGACAAGGTTTTCCGTCTCCAAGGATTTCCCTTCGCCATACGGTCTTTTGTTCGCCGCTTTGATGCGCTAGGGAAAACCACTGAGGTATACAGGAAACCAGGAGATTTTGGCTATCGAGATTGAAACATAAAATAACGTTGCTGTAAGAAATTATTGCAACATTAATTAACATACTTTGGACCAAAAATTATTCATTAGTACTTTCGTTGTCTTTATCAGGAAATAAAGGAAAGACATCATCACCCTCTGACAACTTTTCAAACAATTTTGTTATCATGAAACAAATGTTATGTCATTAACTTTCTCTATAAAAAATATGGAAATATTTTAAACCGTTTATGACCATTCACATTATATTGTTAATTATACAATTTCTTCCCCCAAGCAATTGATTACTTCCTTACGCAAATAGGGACTCGTTTTCATTTTCATATCTGTAAGAGATTTTTACAGAGAAGGAATGATAAAATGTAACATTAGGATGCACGAACCTTGTGTCCTAATCCACAACAAACATTTTTTCACAAAGATGGAAGAATATCCAATGGTAAAAAATCTTTTAGTATTATGAACTATATGTTTAAACCTTATTTGATTTGAGATTATCCCTTGGATTTGTATGGCAAAATCCTATATAATATCCATTTCCTTTGTTTATAATTCTGGATTCAAAATTTAAGGAGAAAACTGTTTTACAAAGTGGGGCTAAAGGGTATCCCCGGGTAAAATGGTAAAAAGGTCGCCTAAACCAACACCACCTAGATATACATGGTATCTAGGTGGTGTTGCCTAAACAAAATGACATAAGAGACATTATTACTATAACATAAAAATAACATTTTTGAAAGATTTCTTAGCCCCTCCCAACCACCCACATCTATCTTCAGCCGAAAACGTGTTATTTTATTTTATCTTTTCGTCAATTTAACACTATTTTATCCGATTGAAAAACAATAGAAAAATAAGAAAATAATTAATACTATCATAAAAACATTTTCTCAGTGCCAAATTCAAACGCAAAAAATATAAAATAATGTTTACTGTGTCTTAAAACCCTGGAACATGGTCGAAAAATATCATAAGTTCCTTTAAAAACACAAATTGTTGTGAATGTTTTCAGATTTTTTTTACTCTTGGGCTGTAGTTAAAAAATTTTCCCGCCTTTAAATCACCTTGACTTTATATATACTTTAAACATTTCTGCAATAGATCTGACCATTATTTTAATGTTCATTATACATTTGTATACATTGTTCTACCACCCAGTAATATTTTTTTTACTTTGGAATGTAGATAAAAATTGGTTTTTAACGCTTTATAATCATTTGTGTAAGTGTATCATACACTAAGGAAAGACGGTATTTTTTGCGTGTATCCGTTTATAGATGAAACCGTTAAAACGGAACTACTCATATGTCATTTAGTTTATAGGAACATTTTACCATCTTATCCGAGGGTATTCTTTGTTGTTTGTCATCCATTTTTATGAGTATCATCATTAAGAAAAGGCCAGGAACCATGCGTGACACTGGTGAAATATTTTCAGGTAGTACAAACGTGCACGCAAGACCAATTTAAAGTTAATGATCATTTTCAGGAGGGATCTTTTTTTAAATTTCTGGAATAATTTTAGAAGTAACAATTATTTCACGAACGTGTGAAAACTCTTCGTGCAAAACGACAAGGATTGAATTAATTTTAGAAATAGTGAAACTGTTTATCGATTCAACAAAAATGATTCTACCAATAATGGCATTAAGTACCATTCTCTTACTACATATGCGATTTGCGGCCAATATAATACTTAGGTCCTATCTGACATTTTAGTCAAAAGTGACGTTTTGGCATGTTCGAACTCTCTGTTGTCAGCTATACAACGTATTGTAACAGTTTTCGATTAGGTTTGTAGAAAACTTTCTATGAACATACTGACTCATAAGATTTTAAAAGTTTCAGTTTGATCTATGAAAATAGTATACAAACTTAACGACTTCGGTCAGGAAAAAATAAAGATGAAATGTTGAGAATTTTTTCAGAAAGTTAATTTAAAACGATTTACAATTAAGTGATATTTTAGCTTCTCGCTACTGCTTACGCAATATATAGAGAAAATATTCTAATTTTGCGGGAAAACAGCGAATTTTTGACAGAAAAACTTATTGACGTGCCACAATAACGAAAAATTGGATAAATCTTGTTCCTTTATTTAGTAAATTACTTCCTCTAACACAGGGTTTCCCAACAGGGTCGGTATACGCCCCCTGAAGGTATATGAAATTTTGAAAGGGATCAATGATAATTTAAGGGTTGATTGAGGGTCAATGGTCGAATGTGAACCGGCACCTTATCGGTATTATCAAGATCTCATTGATTACCAAAAAATAATTAACTGTTTACTGATATAAAAGCAACAAAACATATAACAAATTACAAATTCGCTCCTCTTCTTTAGTATCCGTCTTTCATCCCAGGAATTAAGGAATTAGAATGTTGGAAAAATTCATTAAATTATAACTATGTCTTGACAACGATAGTCTATCTGCAAGAAAGTACTCTCCGCAAATTGCACTGGAAAAACGCTATGGCCTTCTTAAAAAACAATGAACATTTTGTAACCATTGCATTTCAATGAAGATTAGAAACTTTGCTATTCAAAAGTGAAGACGTCTTTGATAACTAGGAAAACGAAGTGTATTGAGAATATTGGGATCCGAAATTGTCATCTTTATGGCATGTTGTGCAATTCTTTTTCTAATGATTATGTAGCTGTATGTTGTAGAGCAAATATGGTGGTAGATGAAGCAAACAATTATTTTAAGAGGGGTTCATGAAATAAAAAAGGTTGGGAATCCTTTGAACGGTTGGGGTCCTTGATACCGAAAAATAGCTTGACGATAGAACATCTATCTGTCTGGCTGTCTGTTCGTCCATCTTCTGTCCATCTGTTCGTCTGCGGTCAACGCTCGCGTCTAAGCAGTTCAGCCGATTTTCTACAAAATTGATATTCCTCATTCGATCGATTTAATCAGGAGAGTGCCCTGGAGGGTGGATTACATGAAGCCCCTTGGACATTTTCAAACTTTTTTTTAAAAAAATGGCTCCAAATTTTTTTTATTAAATTGTGTCAGATAGCGTAATAGTCGCTTAAGAGAACGGTGCACGTGTCATTTTCGTTGAAATTCCTGATTTCATGAAAATTGCAAAAATTCCAAAAAAAATCGTCTTCTTACAATACTAAAGATAGAGATTTCTTTCTTGATGAATGAAATCTGTTCCTTAAAGACAGGTGATGAAATAAAGTCATGTTCAATTTTCGTAACTTTATCGGGAAGTTTTATTACGTTAATTTTGTGTTACCTCCATATGCTACATTGGGCAACAATGCAGCGATGGATATTTGAAAATTTCATTGTTAAACGGCGATATGATGGGAAAGATAAAATAAGGCAGTTTTATTTACTAAACGTTAGTGATACCATGTTCTCTACGTTCAATAAAATTAACTTAAAGGTAATGATATCGTCGTTTCGAATTCATACGCAACATATGTGATGTCCTTTAGTTAAGATGTTCAATTTATAAGTGAAATTATCCTTGCTTGCCTATATGATGTGCTGTATGATATACGAGCATTTCAAAATCACGTGAAAAAGTATGTGCTTTTGAAGCAACAATAGTTTTAAAGTGTTCTTTGTGAATTTGATAAACTTGGGACACATGAGAGAATATTAAACGCTTTTGTGTGTCCAAGAATTCATGAAAACATGAAATACATTATTATTGTAAATAAGGTCGCAAAAGAAATATAACAAAACTACAAAAATTCCAGTTTTAATAATTAAAGGCACTTAGATTACAAAGTCTACCATGTTCTGTTCCCACAAGGAAATTAATAAATTGTACAGTTTTTAATATTTATTTATAATGCATTATAAGCATGCAACCTAATCCTCAGAATAAAAGAGAGCATTTCAATTTCACAGTTCAAGCTCATATCTCGATTTTAACAACTTTGGCAAACAATTTTCTACACAGAATGTGGTTTGTATCGTATGTACAGTGTTGTTCACCAACAGACATAGGCATATTTGCAGAAAAAATAAATATTTTCAGTACAAGGGACTTCTAAAGTGCGAATTTCCTTTAATCGTTTCATAACTTTTTGAATGCGAATGCATGCACAGGTTTTATCATCAACGCTAGATCGTCGTACACCCTATCTGGTGGCGAATTTCAAAACTTTCTCGAACACAGAAGTACCTTAAATTGCCGTGTTGACCATGCGCGTCGACCACCGAGCGCGGATTTTAAATAAACTTAAAGAGTGGACACATTTATTTACTTCAGATATCATGTATCAGCATCGTGTATATTCATCAGATATTGTTGCAGATATCTGAGAAAGTATTTTATGCCAAGTTTCACGTTGTTGGACTCCTATATTCTTTGAAACAAGTGATCAGAGAGACTACGGTGAGAACAGTTAATAACTATTCGTACTTTTAATGATGTTGAAAATTGTATTGACTTAATTTTTCTGCAATACTTCTATATCCCTCAATGCTCTAATGCTAAATTATCTTGATTATTCCTAGAGATGTGCAAACAAAAAATCAAGATCTCTATCATTCAGTCATTAACACTTGATTAAAGTGACTTTCAGGTGCGTGTTTATAGAAAAACTTGATCGGTTTTACTTCATAGCAAACAAAACCATGCATTAGAAGTAAGTATTGTTTGCATTTAGAAAGTAAAGCTGGTATTCTCAAGAGGGAATATGTTAGGATGTAATTTAAAATTATGAAAATAATGGAATACTTGAGGTAACACAATATAACTTCACACCAAAGGATCAAAAATATTTTTTATCCCGCTGGGCGTACGGTTTCTCTTGCATGTTTTCCTTGTGCGATAGAGCTATTTTTTAATCATCATATATTATTTCTAAATCGTGATATGTAATGTAAATCGTGTCTCTTTTCCCGATCAACTTTTCAATCTTCCTCAGCATATACAGTGTTGCTTGAAAACCGGAAATCGCCGATGACTGCACTTGTAATTTACATGTTTGTTTACGCTATATAAATATTAATGATTTTGTTTAAATGTTCACATCAAGCACAACCCGGCGGAGACGTAAGTTAATAATTCTGGCGGTAAAATGCCATCTGCAATATGCAATGCATTTCCAAAGATTGGAATAGAATTAACTGTACTGCTAATGGTTTGAGCGGTGCCACGGAAACTTCGGAAGTCTCTGCGCATCTTTTGTGCTAATTGTTAGATTGTGCAGTTAAGTGGAGTTTGAAGTTGCATAAGCGTTTTTAAATGTGTTTCCGCAATATTTCTGAATTGGTGTGTAACTTTCAGCACTATATCAACGGTGATCGTAGTGAACACGACTGGATATAGCGAGCAGGGGCGGTATCAGTCGAGGCAGCACAGGCTATGTCGCATGATCAACACGGCATGATACGGTCGCGATCATGTGATATCTAGCGGCACGAGCGAGAAAGACGCGAAATGCCGTGAGATATTCCATGGTGAATATAGGCCTTCAACCGCCAAGAAATAAAAACCCCAGTATACCTCCCCACGATTCTCTCGCTGCGATTTGCTGAATGTTTTTTGACACAATGATCCTGCCGTGACACGGCCAGCTTGGCAAGGGCCTGGGTGCCGTAAATTCTAATCGTCATTTCAAAGAGTGCAATCTATGTTACTTCTGTCATTAAATAATTATTCATTTTATATACTTTTTCAATTTAGACTGAAAGTAATTTTAATGTTAATTTGAGTAATATTGTTTGAGTTCAGAAGGATAGAGAGAAAGTGTAATTTTACAATATTATTTAACCATTACCAATAATGAGAAACTAATTTGAGAAAATACGTATGTATGCATGATGTAGCCCATTGTAAAGAGGAGCACCTGTAAATTGTTCTTTTTTGTAGGCTACTATTAACTAAAAATTTACTCATAATTATCGAAGAATGTGAAATTAAATAATTATGAAGTGAATCAAATATGGATCTTTTTACATGTAATACATCATAAAGCATAAATAACTGAAAAAAAACTTGAAAGAACAAATTAGAAACTTGCCTAGACAAACATTCAATTTTTTTTGGAAAATTATAACTTACCATGTAAGTGAATTTTGTTAGTTTCAAATAAATGCATTATTTAATATCATTTGAATCAATTTCACAAACATGTGTAGTCTCAAATAAGAAGAAGATGAGGCAACTACATTTAGGTGCCCTGTTTTCCATTAAACTTTTTTATTTACATATGACATAATTTTCTAAAAAATAAATAAAAATACTACCAAGAGAATGAAATTATAAATTTAATAGTTAGAAGAAGTTTCTGGTTCCACCTTGCATCACTAGTAAAGTGATTTCAAGACAACAAATTAAAAAAAAAACACCTACAATCAAAGAAAACCTGAAGAAAATGCTCACATTTCAAATTTGTAACATGAAGTTCACTGAACTTTCCTATTCTCTACATTCTTGCCAGTTAAGCTCCAATATAGACGCACTATGAAAATGTATTTTACAAATATGCGTTCTCATCTCCAAAACAAATAAATAAGAAAGAAAGAAAATTAAATTTGAAAGTTCTCACATATTTAGTATCCAAAAAAAGAACAATGTAAACAAAAACCAGCATTTATAAGATGGTATTTTGCACAAAGTCTTGTTAGAAAAAAAATCTCAATTCAAATTAATATTTCACTACCCCAGACACTACATCATTGCCCCAGATTTGATTCTCTGCATAAATAAGTATCAGGTACTTTCCTTCAGTTCTGTGTTTGAAGTTAACTGTATCAAAATATTGAAAGTTTCAAGGTTTAATTAGTTTCTAGTAATTACAAAATACTTTTGTACAATATTCCTTGATAATACAAAAAAGAAAAAGATGGTTTCAGACCACTGTCATAAAACTGGGCATGGCACATCTCTTCTTAGAAACTGTATTTCAGAAATTAAAGTTATAATACACACATGAAAATTCTTTAAAAAATTTATTAAAACTTTTAGAAGTATCATTTTTAGCAAGGTAAACTTCACATTTTCATTGCCTCTTATAACATATGCAAGATACACCTCGCACATTAAGCATTCCCATGCAAAATTTTTGCAGTCTAAATACAAACATTCATTCATAATGAATGTACAGTTTGTCACAGAGTGTAATAAAAACATTTAATTATTTTTTTACTGTAGTGATTTTAGAAGACAGACTGGCAAAGGTTATCCTTATAAATGAATTACATATTCTTGTTTTTAAATAGCGGGTATAATTGATTCATTATATAGCATTTGAATAAGAAATCGTCCACTATTTAATGAAGGGAAAAAAAAAATTAGTGAACATTATTAATGACAAATTTGGTACATTAGCAACCCTACATATTAATGCATTATTTTCAGGGTGCCATTTTCAGGGGCTCTATGCCAACAGACTGAAGTTGTCAACAGTAACAGTAATAAAATGTAAAATTCTATGAAAATGGTAAGTAAACGACTCTACCCTGGTTGATTTTACCCTCTTCTACCATACGTTCTTTGAGGAAACTGAATATCTCCTATTTTACAGATTAATTTTTTGTAGATTTAAAAAAATACTGAATAGTATGGTTTGTTTCTTTGAGATCATTCAGTATATTCCTCATGTATTGGAGTGTTATAGATACATTAGTTCATTGCATTATGGCAGTCAATATTTAATCTAATTACTACATTATGAAATATATTTGTCTTTTGCTTACTATGTTATACTTATACTAGCAACAAGTCAATCAAATTACAGAGGAGTCAATAATGAAATTCAATAATTAAATTTGGAATACATTTCTAGTACATAAAATGACTAAAAATTCAAAATTTCTATTCAAAATTCTCTGAATAATTATAGAATTAAAATGTTAGAAAACACTTTCATAATTCATTAGTACATTAACTACAATAATGTATCATTAAAACATGAAAAAAAATGAATACAATGTATTGTCAGGTAGTGCAAGTTTCTCTTCCAATTATGAAGAGAAAATCTACTGCATCACACAATATACCACACTTATATACATCACAGACTAAAATTAGCCTCAAATAGAAACAGTATAAAATTGAATATGGTGACTTTGGTAGAAATGCATGTTTCCACCAGAGCAGTAAAAGTGTCTCGTGTTATTTGTGTGTTTGACCAGATCAACACTATATTAATAATAAAATATCGTGGTAAGGCACCAACTGCTCTAGTACACAAATATTTTTAAGTAATTTCTTCATGTGTCTGTTTGGAAAGCAGAGTCATCTTCTGCTGACACATACAGAGAAGGAGCAACTCGCATTACTGCAGCACCCATCATCGTCTCCAATCCAGAAAGTACAGGCTGGGACCATGTCCATATAAACCAGAGGAGACATCCATAAAACAAGAGTGCCACAAATCGATCCAATACATATAACCTGAAAAAAGTAGAATGTAGAATATATTTTTAATTAATTTTTCTGCTTATTTCTTGCATCTTATCACAAAATACTGAAAGACTTAATGTTATATCATGTAACATCAGTAATATCAACTATTTTAGAATTGTTTGAAGTTGAGTGGTTTTACGCTCATTGGAATGAAGCAGAAGCAATTACATACACAAAATTGAATTACAATGAAAAGTGGCTTTGTTTGTGAATTTATAATAAGCTAAAAAACGAGAAACAGTTAAATGTTAATATATATTTCAAATAAGAAGTAGCCATATAGAATATTGATAGGGCTTCTAGGTTTCATCATGCTGATATGCATTCATATACAGTGGAGCAGGCCCGAGGAGAGGGGATGCAGTCGGTACAATACTCCGGGGTCTAAGAATCTCAAGAGGCCAGTGGAGCCTAAGGGTGCCATTGAAGTTCAACCGTAACTAAATTTTTATTATTCTTTGATCTTTATTTAATTTTTATCATTCCTTATATTTTTGAATTTTGCATATTAATATTTTAAAAATTAAGTCACTCATGGAACACTGAATTAGGTCATATTCTGATACAAATAATACATGTAGGGCCCATTTACTGTCTTCTTTGTAGTAGGACCCAGATTTTCTGACAGTGGCTTAAGAGTGAAGTAAATGACTTATGAATCTGGTTGCATTTCAAGACATTTTAAGCTGCTGTTATTAATATCAACATCAAATTCAAACAAATATGGTATTATTTTTGTAAACAAATTCATTTTTCAAAGTAAACTTAAGAATTATTTCAGTTTTGATTGAATGATGGAAAGACTTTTCATTAAAAATGATAATTATTGAACTGTGTCAGGATTGAACTAATATGTAAACAAAAAAGTGTAAAATGTGTCGTTACAAAAATGATTTGATGCAATATACTCTAAAAGGACAACTGCTCTACACTGACAGAATTTCATATAGACCAACAGATGAAGTACATCCATAACTATCCCGATTAATTGCAATTGGGCCTTTTCATGTAACTATGAGTAATATAAATAATTAGATTTTTTAAATAATTTATTAAGAAAATTGGTAGTGTTTTGTAATAGACTGAAGCCTGAGTATGGCACAAAAGAAAAAGTTAAAAATCTCTGGAAAAAAAAGTGAAATCTAAAATGAGGTCTAGCTTCATGTCAAGTAATGGCTTGTTTTTGAATAAATTTGACTTTTTGTGTGGGCTTTGAAAGCAAAAGAGAAAAGTTGCTCCAGATAATTATAAGATTTAATTAATTGGAGATCATTAAATTAGAATTGCACTAAATTATACGGATTCTTTTGCAACTTCATTTTACTTTTCTTTCTATTGTGATTTTTCTATCATAACTATTCTAATATTGGGAGACAAAAGTCACTCCAGCAACATAAATATAGGTAAGTTACTCACATTCGAAGATGCCTCCTTGCTTTTGGTAGTGTCTCTGGCTTGTCTTTGAGATAATAGTGTCTTGTTCCTAACACTGTGTCCAATGTGTATTTATCTAAATCCACAAGTTCTACTCCCCAATAAAATATGTCTTGTTCATTTGGTGGTATCTGTTTATGTAATTCATGCATTCGAGTGTTGGGAAAATGCCATTCTTTCAGAGTATAATATTGTAAAGCTTCCAGACCCCCCTGAATGCGTTTCTGGACTCGCACCATACTGAAACAGGAAGAATGAACAGTAAGATTATATAAACTTTCAAGAAATTCATTTCCTTACTACTTCATAAAATAGATCTATATTATTACCCATAATTTTGAAATATAACTAACAATGATCATAAAAAGATATGAATAATGTTATATAATTACTTAAATAATTTACAAGTGAAATATAAACCATACCAATTTCTATTTTGACTATAAATAATTATAGAATTGTTTTCAGATTTTATTTAATAAGTTTTTCATTATTAAAAGTATTTTCTGCATTAAAAAAAATTAAAATATAAATGATGTACTTACAAGGGCTTGTGTCCACACACCAATAATAGAAGATCTATCAAGTAAGCAGGCAAGAAATGGAAAAAAATCACACAGAGTGTATGCACTAGCCAAGAGCTTTTTATACTTCCATCTGGATACCATATTGCGCCAGAAAGAGGATTTGCATATAAATGTCGACGACCTTTCTCAATGACTTCTGTCCATGTCACTAAATTATCTTTCCATGTTGTGAGGTTTACCACATCGATTTCTGAAGGTCTGAAAAAATAATACTTTCAATTAGGGAATGTTTAAAGTTTAGAAAAGAAAAAAAATATCCACCAATATTTTTTGTGTAATAGTTTATGAAAAAATATTTATCTTTATGCGCCAATAAATAAAATCCTATGCATAGAATCCGCGGTTCCCGGTCTGTCATACAGGAATCCGCTCTCTCGAGTTTCGCGGCTTCACGGAGCATAGTAATGTAATTCGGCAAACGACGCCGGGCCTTCATTTGATTCAATTTGATGGAAGCAATAATTTGATGAAATCTGTAGTCAATCTAACAATTATGAGTTTTCACAAGTCGTTTAGCCACCCGTACGGCGATTGAGATGCAGTACAACACTGTCTTCAATGACAATGGATTGAGTGAGCTTAGTAAATATTGTGGGCAACCACAAAATGTCCGAAAGTAATGACCTTATCGTTGTGCCTAATAGTGCTCAATGTCCACAATGTGGAGCGTTACTAACAGGTTCAGAGAACGAGGAAGCGGTGTTGGCGATTTTTTGTGTTTTCGAAATCATCAAAGATGGAAGAATACCGTTTCTTCTTCTTGTAAAACACTGCACTATTGCTTAAGCAGGATTGTGGAATTGGTTAAAATTTAGTACACGGTACACCCTTAGAGAAACGTAGCGGCTGGGCTTAAGCCCTAATTACTGTACGTGCTCTAATTGAAATGAATGAAACTTACGGATAGGCGATTTTCATGATTCGCCCTTCGTATGCTTTGTCCCCGCCGCACAGTAACGCCAATTTGCTTTCAAAGGCAAGTTTTCTCGTTTCGCTCGCCCGGATCCAAGTCACGGCGAGATTCGGGCCTTCGGCCCTCCCGTTCACTATAAATATCCTCGAATCTATCCAACGCATAATTACCAATTCACTTTTATAAGACATCACTTTTCAAGAAAGCCCTCAGAATTCTAACTGCCTAGTTAACGCCGGAACGGCGCGAAGTGCCGGCTTAAATGACTTCCCTAGGTTGTGCCGTATACTACATTTCAGCCGTAGAATTCAATGTTTACAGTACAGTTCCTAAATAAAATTTAGATATAGGTACTTGCCGTGTTAAGTAAATCCCGAAGGCCACTGACTCTGTTACATTAGAAATGCTTAGGAAATTATGCGTTGGATAGACTCTAGAATGTTTTACGTTAATCGCATATGCTGAAGTTTGGAGCGTAGGTGTATCGTCGGACACGCGTAGCGAAGTGTCGCAGTGTCGCACTAGTTTGAAGTTATAAATATGCAATTCAGTTCACTGATATTCGTTGCATGTGCGTACAAACCACACTAGTATTTGGGATTAGGGGCACGAATAAGAACGAGACATAACACGACGTCGGCCAAGAACGAACTGGCAATGAATGCGTTGTCTCCTCTGAGCGAGCTTCTCATGCGCGATCTCAGAAGTTGATTGGTCGGTTCGCTAGTACATGTCGAGACCAAACCTCACTCACTCTCAGAATGTTAGTTCTGTTGTGCTCGCTAAATCAATACACTTCACTTTTACAATTCGTGAGGTTGTAACGGACGAGCAAAAATGAGATCCAACAAACCCAGTAAGTGAACATCAACAGAATTTTCAAATATAACAGCAAACACAATTACAATTATTAACTCTTAACTTTTTTCAGTGTTTTATGGAAAAAATTTAAATAGAACTACGAACATTCATTAATACATTAACTTGAACATTTTTACATTGTTTGTTGCTAACGCCAGATGTTGATTGAAGTAACTTTAGATTTATTTAGATTATATTTATTTAGTAACAATAAAAAAACAGTAAAAACTGTATGTGACGTACGGGGAAGAAGATCATTGACTTAGAAAATATTTGAATTTTATCCCTCTCAGAAGTTCGAGGATTAAATATTTACTCAAAATTCTTAAGGCGACTTTCTTTGTATTTTCGGATGAATTGTCAATGTAAGACTTTCAGCCGCCATAATTTTTGAAAGTCAGTAGGTCCGCTTCAGAATCAGCAAGCAATGATGTCGACGATCAACGAAAATAATGCACTGTGTGTTCTTCGAGATTTGAAAGATTTAAGAATGTTGATATATTTCGTGTAATTGAACCAAATGGCTGTAATAATTAAAATAATACCAACTGACTGCTTCATGCATTTGCTATTGCTGGATATAATAAAATCAGAAAATAACGCGTGACTATGTACTTTTTATTTTTATCATATTTATTCTCTTTATTCACTTGTCAGTAACAAAAAATCTCTCGCATCCTGGGGTTTCAAATAGGTGATAAAACTGCCCTTCATCGGTTACATTTTCTTCACGAAAATTTCTCAACTTATCTTACATACATGAACCTGAGAACTTCACAATCAGTGCCATTTTCATTTACAAATATTTGAGTAACTTCCTGAATTAAATTAATAAAAAAATTGTAATTATAAAAAGTGGGTACAAAATCTTTTGACTCTGATCCCTTATTTTGCCTCGCGTGAAAGAATTGTCAATCACCGCGAAAACATGGAGAACGACAACGCCAACCCCACGAAAAAAATGGCGTAGTGTTAGAGTTCCTACTTTGCAAAGGTTATAATGTATAACATCTGGTGGCGCAGATGACGCATGGCTACGCGTGTCCGATTTGGTGACCAGACAATTCTCAGGTAACATTTAACAATCATTACAGCAATTTCGGCCTCCACAATTAACATTAAACAATCACGAATCTGTTGCCTGACGCATAAGGCTGAAATACAGTTTTTGATTCGATTCGTTCACCCGCGCAGAATGGAAAACAAATGAACAACGGATATTGAGGGGATTTATGCAAGTATGTGGGAAGAACATAAAGAACATATACACGCCAAATGATTTTTAAGGTGAATATTCGCATAAAACGTGTTGGCTATTATGCGTTGGATGGACTCAAGGCTGTCTTATGTTAACGCGAGAGCAGAAGGACCGAGTCTCAATTTGGACACGCGTAGCAAAGTCATAATTCCGTGCGCGAGATCGAATCGGATCGCAAAGTGCATTTCTAAACACGCAAAATATTCACCGCGTTTTATTCCCCAATACTTTGTCACCAAACAGAAAAAACGCACAGAAAGAAAAGCAAAATTCTGGGCTGAAACCTAGTACACGGCACAACTTACAGAAGTCGTTTGACCCTGCACATTACCACCCCGCCGCGACGCTTCTCTGAGGGGGTACCGTGTACCCTACTTTAACCAATTTCTGAATGTAATGAAGAACCTCACGGGGGGTTTATCGATGAAGCTTATATTGCGCAATTATTTCTAAAATAACTCGAAAAGAAATCTTTATGTCTCGAGTAAATCGAACATCTTTACAAATTCTTCACACTCTAACAAATGTTCTTCGCATTGTTATCCTCACTTTTTTATGTGTTGCGTGTTTATGTGTTTTATGTGCACAATATTGGTTCTAGGATGATTTTTAAACTTGTCTTCGCTGAAACAAACTTTACACATCTCCACGAAATTAAAAGACCACTGTTACGAAATTGAAGACGAAGTTCAGCCTCGCGCGTTCAAAGTATTGCACGGAATGCCTTCGTTTCGCGTCGTTCTTCGATTTCGTTTTTCGATTCAGCTGCATCCGAGTTGATTCGAGCTCGCAGGTAAGTAAGGGATAAATCTAAACTTTCTTTCTGCCGACGTACGCATTTTGCATTAGATAGATAGATTTATTAAAGTTCGCTTTGAGCTAATGCTCGGTGGCAAACATGATAACAATTAAAGTTAGAATTACTAAACATTTTAAACAATTACAATTGGGTTTACTATTAGAATTAGGGGGTCGATATAATAGTTTCAATTTATTTCTAGCTAACTCTAAATTCACTTCTAGTTTACATAACACTTTCCTACACTACACAACACTACACTACACTGCACTGCACTCCCCTTCACTACCCTACACTCCCTTCCCCCACTACACTACACTACACTACACTTCCCATCACTTCACTGTATAAGGGCCATGACGATAATAATTATGACTATTAATAATAATAATAATAATAACAATGATAATAATAATAATAATAATAACAATAATAATAATAATAATAATAATAATAATAATAATAATAATAATAATAATAATAATAATAATAAAGATAAATGTCTCAGTCAGTCATTAGAAACGTAAAGGTACGTAAGACCGGAAAAATATGTAGTATGAAAAGTCAAAATATGTAAAGAAGATAGAAAGAATGTGTAATAAATATGTAAAATCGGATATATTAGATATGTAATGTTAATATTAAAATACTTTAATTATAAAACACATTTATATAATACGAAATTGTATTTATAAAAAAATACTAAACAAATTTTAAAAATAGTACAAACGTTTTAAAAACCATTCAGAGAGCACAAGTTGTTGCACGCTGCACTATACAACTTTCCCGTCAGTAGTAGAAGCTTCATCCATTGTTTTCTAGGACCGTACCTTAGCTGCCAGACTAGACGCAATAGACGCCATCGCACAAACTGGAGGAATGTACGACCAGCAAACTATTACTGCAACGTGCAGCATTCTCATGCATATTGCCAAAGATTCTCGGAAATAAACGTTAAATTCCACGAACAGCAGCATCATTGACACTCTTCACACCTACGAAAATTGGCTCAGTCGCGGATGAGCACTTTCCTCACTGTGTGAGATTACGGAAGCAGGTATGCTACAAGACTGTGAGAAATAATAATGTAGCAATAAATGCTGAATTGTAGAAAAACAAACTTCTTTTCATAAAAAGTATATGTAATAAAATTGAAGAAAAGTGACTAATAAAAAAATATTTTGTGAAAATAGAAAAACATGTAAAATATGTAATTTAGTACTAAATATGTAAAAATATATAACAAAAATATTGGATACTATGTTTGGACTCCGCCAAGATAGTTTTCAGAACGGCAAGTAGAATGACAAGAAATATGTAATTACATAAAAATCCGGTCACTACTCATAACTGTTGTTTTCGTGTTTATTGGTCACTAGCTGACCGTTTGCTGCCTTTGAGTATTACTCGTAATCCGTGGTGGAATTAAGTAATGAAACTTGATTTCTGTGTTACTAAATATTACGTCTGCATATTTTTTTCAAACGAGTAAGGTGAAAACCGTTTTGCCCGACTGGTTTAAGAAACTTTTATAATGTCAATTGTCCGTAGAGCAATTTACCCCGTGAAGAGGAGAATGTATAAAAAAATTTTGAGTGGATAGTAGACGCGTACCTTTCTTTTCCAAGTCTCCATGCCAACATTAGAACTGCATTGGCAGCCATGTCAACAGGAACTACATCAGCATGATAATTGCCTTTGCATAACATTGAGCGTATGACTCCTTTTCCAGCACCCATTAACAATCCTGTAGGGCCATTGATATTATCCACCCAACCTGGAAGTGGTTCTTTCCATACTGAGGTTACTGTAAAAGGATATAAAACACACTTTTAAATGTATGAAAATATCTTAATATTTTAGAAATTTTTCCTTTGAGAGTAATGTCCATATAGTTGGGTAAATATAGTGATCTAAATTTTCATTTTGAGAAAAACAAAAAATTAAGATGTAGCTTACTAAAAGTTAAAAGAAGTCATCAGAACTTAATTTGTTTTTCCCGTTAAAATCCAAGACTTACCAATGGAGGGCCGAGCAATGCCTATGGGGAACTTTCCAGCATACTTAGCAATCAGGCCTTCAGTCAGATTTTTGGAAAGGGCGTAAGTGTTGGGTAAGTCTCCAAGAAATCTAAAAGAAATGTTTGTGTTAGTACCACTGCTTCATTGCAAATATGAGTAGAGAGATTAATTCTCTATAAATAGTACATATTGTTGCCATCCAGAGAAATGGAAACTAGCAATTATAAATTATGTCCTAGAATGCAAAAAGTGTTACGAATACAATTTTTCTGTTTTATTAGATTCACATCAAATACTAAAATAATAAGCTTAGAAAAATAATAAATTAATTAATATAATATAAATTATACAAATGCTTCGAATTCTATTTACCCTTTAAAAACTTCTAGTGTACGGTAATGTACAGTAATATTTTTCTGAACACATTTCAACTCGAAATTGAACAAAAACTACTAATATTTTCAAAAAGTGTGAATAAAATTATTTGAAGAACTACTATTGAGACATACAATTACATTTGCACAACAATTACAGACCCACAATTAAAATTACATTAACAAAGAAAACTATAGCTTAAATATTAAAAGGGTATAAGACTTAAAAAAATTAAATTTTTGTTAAAAATTCAGGCCATTTATGAGAAAATCTTGTTTATTTGTTTTTTAAATTGCCAATATTTCACACAAAATTAGATAAAAACTACTCATATTTTCAAAAAATTTATTTAACATTATTTAAAGGTCTAATTTTAAAGGTAAGGTTTCACTAGGGAAAAATCCAATTAATAAAAGTAGTTGTACGAGGCGTTTTACATTTTGGAATTTTCGAAATTTCAGACGTTTTCATGGAAATCACACTTGCATAAGTTTTGTAAGCGTACTTTTGTACATTCAAGCCAACAATTAAAAAATGGTCTCTTTTTGGGGAAAATTTTGAGAATTTCTTTAAAATAAATTCCATAAAAAGATAATGGAATGTAAAGAATGTTAAAAGACATGTGAATTCGCACATCACATTATTCACCAGGCGATTTTTTTGATTGTGATTCCGAGCGCATTAACGGCTAAGGACATTAGTCCATAAGTATAGTGCATGTTTCCCCCTTGTGATCTCGACGATCTTTCCACGCTGGATGGTGAGATCCTGCGCCAACTTACTCGCCGGATTACGGGATTTTCCTTCACAAGGTATCTCCCACCGCTCTGAGCTCCCGGCTGGTCCTCGGGCATGTGTGGTAGTGTAGTGCATGTAAGTGTAAGTTAGGCTAGCCACCACTGTTCTAGTATTTACTTGGCGGTCCAGGTGACTCTGCGTCTATGGAGAAGGTGCCAACGTTTCGGTCGCCATTCTGCAACCTTCCTCAGGGCGTAATTTCACGCCCTGAGGAAGGTCGCAGAATGGCGACCGAAACGTCGGCACCTTCGCCATGGACGCGGCGTCACCCGGACAGACTAGTAAACACTGAATCCGGCCGCGGAAGCCTACGCTCTCACCACTGTTCTAGTCCTTTTATTCTTTCTGTTATTCCTTCTAGTCAAACAATTAACAATTTTATTAATCGAATAAAATTCCCTGATGTCGATTGTAATACAAGGAGTCTTGTGTAAAGAATTCCAAAAAGTAGACCTATTTCAAATTCTCTGGCCTTGAGTGCAGCCAAGTCGATAAGGAAATATCTTTGGAGATAACCCTACGAACAGTTTTTGAACCAGTGAAAGCCAAGGACCGACGAATGGCCAGGGAAAGATTTTACAGCAACAGTATTTATTATTATTTTGATCATAAGTTAAACAACTATTTTTTTACTATTAGGATAGGTATTCTCTGAGAATGATTCACTCTTGGTGCATCCCAAACATAAAGAATCATTGCCTTAACCTAATACCTCTAAATTATGGGTTCAAACCCACCTCACTTGTCAGAAGAGCTAAATGCAAATATATAACCAATTTAAAATGTTTTAAAGAGACTATTTTTTAACTAATTTGTTTTAACACTCCAAAATATGTGAAAGAATTTTCTGGATACCTAACTCATAGTATGGACTGTCCGGAAGATACAACGTGTAACGTAGTTTTGCCGACGTATATACGTACATAGTTCAACGTTTTGTGACCTTTCACGGAACGTGAATATCGAAAGAAAGAAGTGGTATAAATTCTTACTTAGGAGCAAGTGCTTCAAGCATGTCATCACTCATCCAGTCCAGAAGTCTCAGTGTTTTCTCTGGATCAGCTCGGGGAGGATACAACTTTTCCAGCACTTCAGGTCTGTCGCAGTGGCAATAGGCAGTGGAGACATGAACGAAAGCCTAGAATACGAAACAAAAATGACGTGCAAATAAGAGAAAAGTATATAATTCAAACACAGCATTAAGGCATAAAATAAAAGTAAAATAAATTGCGATCATTCATTATATACAATATTTCTAATTCAGTTTTTCAGGTAATAATTTTATAATAATACAAGCACCATTTGCATAGGCCTCTGTGCGAACGTAATTATATATTAAAGTGTTACAATATCATGAGATTTTTATTCTTTTAATAAAATTAATAAATAATAGATTACTTATATTAAAATAGGTTCCACTGGTTAATGTGAAATTATGCAATAAAATTGTAGAGCGAACATACTGATAAATTAAAAGGGGAAACAATTCAAATTGCACATTTTTTGTGCTAGACAATTTTGATAATTTCTTGGAATGACGTAGGAGATTTTGTCAAACATTTTCAATTCAAATTGTATTTGATTTTGTTAATACCAGTGAGGTTGTTAAGCACGAACGATAGAAAAGCACTTCCTCTACCATTTTCATCACAAGTCTCATTGGCCAGAGATCATTGTGGAGAGAAGAGGAAACAAACTGTAGCTGTCGGAAACAAATGTTGGAAACAAAACAAGGAAGGAACGAGAAAAGTACAGATTCTCGAAATATATGAAGGAGTGATAATGCTACTTGTTTAAATCAATTAATGTAATGTATTTTAACCCAGTAAACTCATTTGAAAAGCAGTGAGGTAGAGGATATTTTTTAAATTCTTAAAACATAATGACAGAATGTTTTTCAAGACAATGATACAATCAGATTGTAGTTTTAAAGCATATTTAACTAACAATTTATTATTTTTTAGGTTTATGACACAAGGACAAGGGCTGCTGAAATGCAAGGAATTGGTTGAGATTGCTCTCGGTGGGTCGCTACAATCCCCCATATTTAATAATAGCACTAAATATCGAATATTATATCAGCAGCATATTATTCATGAAATAGTAGTTTAAACAAATCTAGCAAAATTGCTCAGGGCGTAGCGAACTGATTTCGCATGCGGGAGGTCACGGGTTCAATACCCATGCCGGCCATCCTGCCCGGTGTTTTCGTGATTTCTTTTGTCATACGGGCGAATGCTGGGATGGTTCAACTAAAACACTACGTCCGCCAAAACAGCGGCGCTAGCCGAATTCGTTAATTACGTGAAGTCACGAAGGTTAAGCGAATATGAGACATTGTGGGTTCCTGGTTGGGTAACCAACTACGAACCCTGGGATATAACGGTGCCGGAACCAATTACTCTTTACGGGACATATAATGGTTAATATAAATACGAAAAAGTTAAAAGAATGATTTTCATTTTTTAAATACAAACTTTTTTAGAACTAGACTTATTATTATTATTATTATTATTATTATTATTATTATTATTATTATTATTATTATTATTACTACTACTTAAGGTCGCATCTACTTGTAGGTCATTAGCGCCCACTATTGCTTGTAACGGTATGGTAACTCTGACGGCACTACTGCCTTTGCGATCTCGGCCATCCGGATCGGATAACTAGTATATTTCATTAACGATTATTTTACAGAAATAAACATATTTTATGATATTTTTCCGAATTTTTTATGATGTTTTTCAGGAGCGAAAACTCCTTTACCTATGGTTGGGGGCCTAAAAAGCCCTTTACTTTACATGTATTAGGTGAATCCGCCCCTGCCTGCATGTCGCCAAAGCCCTATAAAGGCAAGAAGGGAGGGGGAGAGGGAGAGGTAGTGGGAGGGGAAGAGGAAGGGACGAAAGAGGGAAGGAGAAAGGGGAGTGAGAGTGGAAGGATGGGAGTGAGAGGGAGTGGGAGGAGAGGGGAGAGATGGGGAGAGGGACGGGAGAGATGGGAGGGGTGGAGGGTGGAGAGTGGAGGAGGAAGGGGGAGGGGGAGGGGTCAGTAGCAATGCTCACCTGCAGGTGCGGCAGCTGCTCGGCGAGGCGCAGCACGCGCTGCGTGCCCTGCAGGTTGCAGGAGAGCGCGGTGCGCAGCGGCATGTCGAAGCGCACGTTGGCGGCGCAGTGCAGCAGCACGCGCACGCCCTCGCCCAGGCGCTGGCGCTCGCCCGCCGACAGCCCCAGCTCGTGCATGGTCACGTCGCCGCGCACCGCCACCACGCGCCGCGCCAGCGCCTCCGCGCCGCCCGCCGCCGCGCGCACGCCGTCGAACAGCTGCAACAACACAACGCGCACGTCACGACTCAACCGTTCACTTCAGACGTCTGTCAAACGACAAATTTCTCACTACTGAAAGCTGAGAAAAGTGTCTCAGTTTTTCTGATTTCAAAATATTTTGAACGCAACACCACACCGCGCCAGAAAACGCCAAATGTCTCATTACGAGAAAAAGTGTCCCAGGGCTTGTGGTTTCAAAATATTTTGAACAGCTGCAACACCACACCGCCTACTTGACAATTTAACCGTTCATTTCAGAAATGCATCAAACGCCAAATTTCCCATTTCGAGAAAACTGAGAAAAAATGCCCCATATTTTCTGATTTCAAAATATTTTTTAATATTAAAGCAGTTGATAAATGAATATTTTCCATGTAAATGTGCAGTTAACCATGTGGCTATCCTCATGGTACAATATTCCGCCGCTAACGTGTTTTTTAGATTTTGGCGTTTGACGGATTTCTGAAATAAAAAATTCAATTATAGTATTGACAAATTCAATTTTTGAAGAAAAAAAATGAAAAAAACATGAAGTGAAAATGAAATTACACGATTAAAAAAATATTGTAACAAATAGTATTTAATACTCACAGGTGAATATATTAGTTATATAGTTTTTTGGCTCAGAATTACGAGAGTTCTCGCACGGTTACTCTAATGTATACATTAATTATTATATTGTTACAATAAATGGAATTGATTTTAAATTATTATTTTACTTTCTGTTTGTAGATATGTCAGCTGTCAGAATGTCAAACTTTGTCAGACTGTATTTAGTCTTTATTTTATAGATAGAAAATTCAGTACATTGGATAACAGATTCACATGAAAATAATAAAATATGTAATACTCTAAAATGTGTAATACATAAATAGCAGCGTTTCGGAAATAATTGTTTCCATCTTCAGACTCGAGTACACAAAAAAATTGTCTCCAATCTTATTGCTAGGCGATTCAATCAGCAACGCCACTTAATTCTGACTAGTTATCATCAATCTTAATATAGAGCACAAAAAGAAATAATAAAAATGGCGTTTACTGTTATATATTTTATTTTAAGTTATTGTAACAGAACACGTTGAAGTTGCAAGCGTTACGTAATTATTTGAAGGGAGTTAAGCGCGTGTTCCAGGTGCGTAACGAAGTTTTGATGATCTAAAACATGACCCAATCCATGATCAATAAATTGCTCTAAAATGCTTTAAAAATGCCCTAAAATCAAAGAAAAATGACGCAAAACATTGATCAAAAACACTTCATACGAACAACTTAAGCTGTTGGATATGTTACTGATGTAATCGAGGCTTCTTCCTTTTGTTCAAGTGAACTCAGCTCGCAAACTTTTGTTTTGGACTGTTCTTTACAAGAAAATCTCTGCCTTTATTTATTGCGAACTGACAATGGCGCCTATAGGTGTCAAAGGAACCTTAGATTACATAGTACTCACAATCGATGACATTATAATATAGGAACGAAAAAATCGAATACGCTACTTAGGAATTCTATGGTGAACTCTGCACCTCGTTAATTCTGTTTGAAGCAAGTACCATTAAAATTATGTTAAAATCGATGAAATCAGCGAAAAATGCATTAAAACGCATTAAAAATGTAAAAAAAGAGGTATAAAAATGGTTAATTTCCTTTTTGTCACAACATAAAACGAATTTATGTACTAAACGGCATTGATATAAAGTGAAAAGAAAAAAATGACATTTCATTAAAATCCGCCCCCTACTAAAGAATGACAAATACGAGAGTAAACTTAACGTAAGCACAAAGCTTGGTACCACTTTATTCGATAGTATGGGAAGAAGAATGGTAAACGTAAACGTGAACACGTACGTAGGAAATAACCCAGAATGAATGTTATGAAAGTTAATATCGCATGCAACTTTACTTGCGACTTTACGCGCAAGGAAATGATTCTTTGCGCGTAAGATGTGCGCTATTTGTGTTTCTTTGTCTTTACTGGATCTGACGGCATGCATGTGATTTGCATTTCATGTACTTACAATCTGAAGGAAGAACAAAAATGGAAAACTGTATATTCCAACATAGGTCCGGCACCAAATACAAGTACAACTTTAATAACGTTAAAATAGGTAAATGTTTCTTATTTACTTTGAAAGATGAATACTATTATATCTTCAGAAAAAAAACGTCAAGATCAACGAGATGAAATATTAAACATTACAACATTGATGTTTGTATAGCTTTATTCCAAGTCGTCGGCAAATACACAGATATAGAGATTCACGTCTTCTCTAGGAAGTCTTTCGCTAATGCACGAGTCTTTCCTCTCTAAGAAAGGACGCCTGCTCAAAACGCACATGCTAAGTGCGCTGTTGCACGCGTTTTGACACACGGCGCGTGGATCGCAATCAATCACGCTCTTCCGATATTCGGTGGTTGATTGATTGATTGATAGTGATTCCGGGTGCGTCAACTACTATGGTCATTATTCCTGTGTAGTGCATGTTTTTGTTCGGGAGGTGGCGGTAGTTTTCCCCTGCTGTAGGGCGAGATCCGGCACCGACCAACCGTCGGGTAGCGAGGTTTTTTCTCATCAGGTAAGGTACTCGTATATCTCACAAGCGCTGCACCGCCCTGCCGCGAAGAGCTATATGCTCCCGACCGATCTCGCGGCATGTGTGGTAGTGTTGTGCTTATGAGTGTGTGTGTGTGTGTGGGGGGGGGGTAAAGGGTGAGTATAGGACAAAAAGAGATAGGAAAGATGGCGCGCAGTCCGTGGACCGTTTGTTAAGGTACCGCTCCAGCATTCGCCTGATGTTGAGCGGAAAAACCACGAACCGACAAACAGAATTCTTCTCCAGACAGCGACTGAATTCGACCTAGCTGACAAGCTAGTATCGAAAATCCTGCCACCATTGGATCTCGAACCTTGGACCGCCAGGTCAGAGGGACTGCAGTGACATCAGTTGATGCCCTAAGCCATCTCTCCAGGTATATTCGTCGGGAAATGACTGGTAGAACACACAACACTAATATCTCTTACTTTGTACATCATTTCCGGATGACACGAATTAGGAAGCACTGTCAATAAAATGAACAAGGATTTTAAGTGCCAAATCTTGGAGATGGAAATACATTTTTCCGTGCGGATGATTGTGAAACGGAACTTACTTTCCAATTGCAATGTACTTCGTTGAATTTTTAAATTCATCCTGAGGACTAATAGTTCTACTACGTACGAGACTAATTTACTTTTAAGAAGTATATTTAAAAATGAAATAAAATGGTGGAGTAAAGAGAAATGCATGAAGTTATTTTGAGATAAACAAACAGACAAGACCGGTATTTTTAAGAATTCCTTTCGTAAACCTCCACCTATTTTCAATTCATTCACTCTGTGCTGTGTGTTTTATATACGTGTATGAATTATTTTGAATATTGCGCTTCCTTTCCTAGACATTTTGCTCAACTTTCTCTAGACTGCCATCTTCTATGATGGCGTGTGCTGATCGTAAAGTCGTGTCAGAAAATCCATTTGCGCGGGTCGCGTGCGGTGGCAATCGTGGCTGCGAGAGAAAACGCGCTGTGCTCTTTTGCCAAGGAAACTCAGCCACTGATGTAACATATGCATTTTATTAGATAGGTAGAAAGTTTGTTCTACAATTGGGCTGATGTTACCCGGTGGCAGAATACAAAAACGAAGTTAAAAGTATCATCATTCTCAAGAGTGTCTTTTAGAGTATTTAAAAAATCTACTTGTTAAAATAGAAATATGTGAGGACTCACTAAAACAGTTACTATGACGACCGCGAAAATGGAATCTGAAAATGTCATACATAAACGCATGTCTTACAGAAACGCGTGACGATAACGCAATATGACAACTGACAGCACAATATTCGCCGTGAAAAAAGTGCAATTTTATTATTTTTCTTTTATATTTACATTAGTACCTTTCCATTTTTGATATCGATTTGTTAAATGCATCAATCTACGTTTTTTAATTTGAGAAATTAATCTACGTTGTTTAAAGAAGGCGTAAACATGTAATTTTTAATCATTCTAGTGTTGGCGTTCTCTCACAATGCTACGTTAGTTTTTCTTAATGGCACCTCATTTATTGAATTCATAAAGGGAGTTGAAATTGATTTACTGGAAACAAGCTAAAACATTTTCATGATATTTCTGTTCTCGAAAAATAGTTCATTTAAAAGGTTCACAAAAGAAGCCCCCTCCCATTATAGTTTCATTCAATAGCTGGTATCAGAAGATACAGTAAAAATTTAAAAAAAGTGAACGACCTCTGTAAGCTTGAAGTAATGACTAGTAATGACCAATAAATGGAAATGTTTATAACAAATGTACACGTAAGCTACTGCGACTCGAGTTCATGACTTCTTGAATGTCCGTCTGACGTCGCGTCGCTGGCTGAGGGGCCGACGTTTGGCCTGTCGTGTCGCAGTCTTCCTCAGGGCAATAATGTTTATAACAATATTGCACTCCTCTTTACCCGATATACTTATATTCTAGATTTCATTGATTTTTCAATTAATTACCCCTTGAACCTTGTGAACCTTTACACATTTTTATTCAAAACAACACTGCACATTTCTCGTCACGTAGAGTAATTTGTATTTAGGAAAATAACAGTACAAATATTATAATTGGAATAAGGTAGATTTTTTAAATTTCCAAACAGAAGTAGACCGGCTTGTTTGACATTTACGCTATTGTCATTTCTGGGTCAAACGTGGGGACGTCACTCTTATACCCTATTTTGGATATGGAAAAATCAGAAAAATTTAAGGCTAGTATGAGGAATATTTTGAATTCCAATATTTCGTCTAAAATGCGTTAAAATGCGCGGATTTAGATAATATTTGATATGAAAACGGAAAGAAAAAATACGTGGTTGGATAATACGTGGAGCCAGTGAGTTGTTGACTTTATAAGTGAATATTTTAAATTGTGAAATTATATTAAATATAAATTATCTTTCTATCATTTATTAATGTCAAAAATCAGTTAAAAGCTGTGTGTAACGTACTTAGGGTTCTGTGCATGTTATCTTTAATTCTGGATCACTACCCTACCCCATATACTAGTTAAATTATGTACTATTGTTTATTAACTATGTGGATTTCTCTACAATAGATAAACTCCATGATTACTGATTATTCTGATTTATCAACGGTTAGTTTGGTGAAATAATTAAATTTTACTTCGTCAACTTATTATTTAATAACTTGTTACTTCAGTTTTCACCATTTAATTAATTAATTAATTAATTAGCCAGCAAATAATATATCCAAAAAATGTAGATTTTCTAAAATAAATTCCTCCGAAGCATTACAATAGCTCCCTGGTTGTACCTAACACCCAGTTACATTAGAAACTCAGCATTACTCCGATCTCCGTTCATTTCTCTCTCCGATCCACTCGCTTCTATCTTAAAATTACCCAGATTCCCTCAGTCGTACATTTGAAAATCGGAAAACAAAATCCTTACCACAACAGACTAAAGCGGAAACTACCGTCTGATCATCATGTACCCGATGTGGCTTCTCATATTCAATCCACATGTACTCCATGTATTCATCTGTAAATAACGTTCCTTAAACACGGCTTATATAATTCATTGTACCCTGAAGTGTTGTACTGGGCTGCTGAGGGCCTTCGGGCCAAGCAGAAGTAAATAAAAAAAAACACCATTTAATTACGACAACAATACCTCATCATCGTTCTCACAAAGGTTGGTTGACTCCGCGAAGAGGCCCCGGTTCGTTTCCCGGTGACCATTTGTCTTCGCTGGCGCCTAGAAACCACTTTCTAGAGGTTCGTCACCTCCCTTTCGCTGCCCCTCGTTACTGCGTCTAGGTCGACGTTTACAACTGATCTCATAATTACAAGCGGTGTAAGGTCAAACGAGGCTCGCTTAGGAAAGCCCGGAAGTCTTTGCGTCCTCTTCTACTTCCCGTCTGGTTACTTTGTTGCGTAAATGATGACATTCGCATGTTCTCTGATTGGGATTTAAGATTTATTTCATTGTTCATTTGTTTTGTTGTTTAGAGCATGACAATTAAACGATTAATTTACCTTAATAAACGCTATAACGGACACCTTAACGACGCTTTAAGAAGGGTTCAATTTTATTGCTTGTTGCACGTGCCGTTTTCGGACATGAGACTTACGCTAAGGTGAATTAGACGCTGCATGAAAGGATGAGAAAGAAATCATAATTGAAGTACGTATTTAGCGTCATATATTATTGGAAATTCTTTGTTGCGTTAATAATAAATTATAAACCCCATATTAATCTTTACGTTTTTTAGTTTTTAGCCATTTTACTTCACAGAATTATTTCGGATAAAATATTGTAATGTAATTTTGTATTCATAAGATTTGGAACATATACATGTAATTTCACTTTGAGCACGTTTTATAGAGTTCAGAAACAGTGTTATTCAAATGATCGTTCTCCATGTTCTCACGGTAGAAACTCGATTCCTCCACAACGGACACGATATTAGCTCAAATCTATTGGCAATTTGTCTTCACAAATATATTTTATTGCACGAGAACGAATGTTTTCTTCTCAATTCTTATCACAACACAGCCGTTTTACCCGCTTTCATAATTCAACTTATATATGGGTTAGGGTAGGGACCCCAGAGTTTACGATAACGTGCACAAGACACACTGCCCCATAGAACGTCACACACAGTTTTTAATTGTTAAA
Source organism: Gryllus bimaculatus (assembly GCA_017312745.1). NCBI lineage: Eukaryota > Metazoa > Arthropoda > Insecta > Orthoptera > Gryllidae > Gryllus > Gryllus bimaculatus. The sequence goes on along the minus strand of BOPP01000058.1, from coordinate 6,310,037 downwards.
TTTTGACGTTAATAAATAAAAATAAACCTACGTCAAGATATTGATTTTGATTCAGTTTTCAGCAATATTTGGATCCCCGAATCAATAAAGGGTAATTAAAACATTAAGACACTTTCTTTTACATTCTGCTTTTGAATATCGAGTCTACATACATCGTTATGTTACTCAATACAAACATTTTATTCCATTCTTTATTTAGGTTAGTGACAAAATTTGTTTCAAAGTCATTCTGTTTCAAAAATATTCGCGAAACCACTGAGTTACTGAATGGCTACAAAAAATGTGATATTCTTGCTCTATTAATACTATATCGCTCAGGAACGGTACTTGGAGAGAAACTAACATTTTTATAATTTAGAACTAAAGTTGTGATTCAGATAAACTGAAATCAGTATAAGTTTCCGTATTTGAGTAGTTGTTCCGTATTTGAGAAATCAAAATCTACACAGTCCAAACAAAAACTAAACAAAAGCTACCTGCTTGTAGACTTTCTCATGACTCATTTAATAATGTCAACGTGTATTTTACAACAGATATAATTCCATGTACCTCACTACAGTACAGCATCCAAGAGTTTGTTAGTTGAGCAAGGATACTCCTTACACGTAGTAGCGGTGTGTAATAGAGCGTTTGCTCTCAGGTAGCTACCAGACTGTCGTTGGTTCTTTACTACACGCGCAGGTTTGTATTTACTTGGCTGTCCGGGTGACGCCGCGTCCATGGTGAAGGTGCCGACGTTTCGGTCGCCATTCTGCGACCTTCCTCAGGGCGTAAAGACCGAAAGGTCGGCACCGTCGCCATGGACGCAGCGTCACCCGGACAGCCAAGTAAATACTGACTCCGGCCGCGGGGGGTGCAGGGACATCAGGGCTCAGTTTACGTCACGGCTTGAAAGGGCTTATCAACTGTGGGCATGAACTTAACGCCCCAAAGTGTGCCACGAGAAATGCTACGATTGTTTTGAAGGTACGATGTGGTTGTTGGCAGCATTGTAAATTGGTAATTGCCGTTGCGAGTCAACCTAAGTATCTCAACGTGCCGTGCTATTTTGATTTAAATTTATTCAGTCAAAAAAAGAAAAAAACCAACAACATAAAAACTGACGTAGGGGGGGAGATTATCTGCGCACGTTTTCTTGAGTTCCAGAATCCCACCCCGTCTTTTTAACTACAAATAGGTGAAAGATGAGTAAACATTTAACATAAATAAATAAATAAATAAATAAATAAATAAATAAATAAATAAATAAATAAATAAATAAAATAAATTAAATAAATAAATAAATAAAAACAATTTTTAAAAATAAATTCTAAAAATCGCAAAAAAAACAATAATTGAAAAATAGTCATTTTAGAGCTGGTTGAGGATTAGGGAGCTTGTGTATCAAGGAAACTTGCGCGAGTAATACGTAACTCGTCAGGCGATTTGGGATGGCCCCCTGCTCTCACCTCCAGGTTGAGGTACTCCTCCAGACGGCGGGAGACATCCTGGCCTTTCTTGGGGCGCAGCAGCAAGTGGATGGTCCCGACCTCAGGGCAAGAGCGCAGCAGCCTCTCCACGATGCACTGCAACAGAAGGCACATCCATTGTTTACTCTAAGCAATGCTAACGGAAAAAAAGTGATTAAGTTGAATATTGATTCATTTTCTCCGATCACTTAATCTGACCTGGAGGTCCTTGGGTTCGGGCCCCGATGGAGGAAGACTCGGCCAACTCATTGAATATGAATTCACAATGAACATTGTTAACTTAATGTAGATCCTTATAATTTAAGTTATAGTCGTGATGAAGGACATCGTAATTGCAACACTTTGTACTTTTGGGGAAATTGGTTAGAGAGATAGATTTATTAAAGTTCGCTTTGAGCTAATGCTCGGTGGCAAACATGATAACAATTAGAATTAGAATTAGTAAACATTATCAACATTTACAATTGGGTTTACTATTAGAATTAGGGGTCGATATAATAGTTCCAATTTATTTCTAGCTAACTCTAAATTCACTTCTAGTTTACATAACACTTCACTACACTACACTATTCATTATTCATTTTTAGAAATAAAACAGATACATTTCTAATTTGTTTATGAAACAAGTATCATGTACAGTGTTTAAGAATACTTTAACTATACCAGAGAACAAAATTAGGCAACATATTAGTAAGGACATTTTACTGGACAGGAAATTATTTGAAATCACGTCGAAGATTATGACATCGTATTAGGTTTTCTAAAAGTCAAAGTTTAAAATGAGATCATAGACAATTTGAAGTAAAAAATCTTATTCCAAAGTATAAGTGACCAACAACATTTGGTATTTGCTTTAAACAACTTCCAGTACACGTGCGAAGAGACACCATATTAAGTGATCACACAAGTTTTAGACCTATGACCAATGTGTTGAGGAAGATAAATATTATTATGCTATTTCTGAATTTGCCTTAGTCACGACTAAGCCGGAGGAAAATTGTTTCTTACACATCAAAGTACAATTATCTGGAGAGGCAGCAGTCGATGACATACGGACGTTTTCAGTGGTATAAAATTGAGCAGTAGTAGTATGAACTACAGTGCGCCTACCATGCACTTGTACTTTACCAGGGAGAATGCACCCCTGAGAGGACATCAAGGTTATGGCGTCTATCCGTTGCCCCGCAGGGGTACAAGTACGCCCTTGGGCTGGTGTCCAGATCCCGCGGGAACGTAATTTGTCTTCACGGCTACCTCCCCATTCAATGTCTGGTTTGGGGCGCCCTGCCAGCTCAGAGCTAGTAGCTATCCAGGCTACTACCAGATTCCTAGCAATGTGCGCCGGTAACAAGCCCCTCCCCTGCAGAGTATAGGGCCACTTCCACGACGAAGCCAAGAGCCTATCAGGGGGCCACCCGAACTGAGGTCGGGGCGACTCGACCACTCCCTCCCTTCCTGTCTCCTCACTGCCTCCACCGTGAGACTATTGACGTGAGTACCGCCAGAACCTAGACAACCTGACAACAAGGTATCTGGACCCTGTCGGACTTCTATATGTTGGATATAGTGCATTCCAAAGAACATCATTCACCCAACCCTGCCCAAAGAGTTACAGGCCAGGGATCCAACTGGTGGGTTACCTGGCAGTGCCTACCAACCCGGAGCTTAGCAACGCCTTGCCTCCACCTTGAAGCTATCAACGTGAGTGTTACCGCGAATCTCGCGGGTCGTTACAACTCTTCACCAGAGATCGTACCGACCTATGCAGACACGATCCCCCCCCCCTGCAGTGAAAAAATTGAGCAACGTATCGGCGGATGTTTCGGTAGCGTCGTTGTTTTTTGTGCATGGTGGGTCCTCGACGGCTTGTAGCTTTCACGGTTTCACCCGCGCCCTCCGTCAAAGCAAATATTGGCGGAAGGAGCATTCGCAGGCGATGCCGAGCCGTGCCTCTCGCTTACCCCGTGAGAGCATTCGTCACGTGCCAGGCCTGCCAACACCTGCCGCGCCGTTGCGGCAAGCAGCGACCAAGCGTCCTGTCGTTCAATCTCGCAGTCTGTTTAAAAGGGACTGTGAACTATTGTTAAATGGTCTTGATTTCTTCGAATCCCACAATAATAATTAACCATAATAATAATAATAATAATAATATTAATAATTGCTGTTTATTTGCACAGTTTAAAATAATATGTTTTTCATGACAGCATTGCTATCTCCGGATATGTCTGCGCGATACAAGAAAGCTAATTTGAACTTGATTAAGAAAACACCATACATGGTATCCGTTTGTGCTGCACGAGAAAACGTAGTCTTCACTGAGGAGACGTCGTTCTGAATTGAAAGAGATCCAAGATCATTATAGACATTAGGATCATTCTAGATATCAGGGTCACCAGCGATCTGGACTTTAGGATTTCAAGACGTGTAGGTGTGTGTATCTTAGTGAAGGTGTACCTTAACTCAAACTTCCGCTTTCTCTGACATACATTTCTGAAAAAAGAACGAAATATTTTGAAATTATAGTATCGAAAAAGAGACTCATTCGTACTTTTTTCAGGAAAGCAAGAAATGCCGTGTAGTCGATCCATAAGTTATTACTTTGCTCGTATGTCTATTTGGGCTACATATTTCATATTTGCTAGTAAATTAACACAAGGGAGTCAAATTTTGTATATGTCGAGAGCCATTTTTTTCACTTTGTAGTTCAGATGAATTCTGTCAATAAAAGTTCATGATTGGGATTGGTGATAGGGATATGCTTAGCTACGAAATTTATTCTTATCTTAATATCTAGGATGATCCTGGTTCTCGTTCAATACAGAATGATGTCTCCTCAGTCAAGCGTATAAGTTTTCCTCAGCAGCACAAACGGATATCCTTTATGTTATTTTCTTCATCAAGTTAAAATTATCTTTCTTGTTTTTTGTATCACGCAGACATCTCGGGAGCTATCAATACTGTCATGCAAGTCATACTATTTCAAACTGGGCAAATAAACAGAAAGTATTCTTGCGAGAGCTGCGAGACCATTTAACAATAGTGGTAGTTGGGCAAATCTGTTCACTATTAAAATAAGTCAAAACGGAATAAAACAGATAAAACAAATTCGCAAACTATGGTCCGCTTAGCTTTAAGACTACCTGGTAGGGTTGCAAGGGGTAAGTAAACAGTCGAAGGATATATTTGAAGGAAAATTAACCTCTTATTTGAAAAGTCCGAGATGGATTTCTAGATATTCTGTAATTAAGAACAGAAATTCTAGGCATACTGTGGTAAGGATTATAACCTAAAGATTCTTTCTCATTCTTGTTATTATTATCTGACGGACAGCTTGCGAGTTGTTGTCTGGGGAGTATCATGGGTGCGAACACCACCGTTGGACAATGGCAAGGGCAAGGACAGCTGCAAGGGCAAGGACAGCTGCAAGGGCAAGGACAGCTGCAAGGGCACGCAAGGCAACGCAAGGCCGCTGCAAAGGCAACGCCGCTGGGGAGGGAGGGAGACAGAGAGAGAGAGAGAGAGAGAGGGAGAGAGGGAGAGAGGGAGGGAGAGAGAGGGAGGGAGAGAGCGCAGAGAGAGAGGGAGGGAGAGGGATGGAGGAGGAAGAGAGGGAGAGA
>BOPP01000058.1:6290638-6304716 GCA_017312745.1 Gryllus bimaculatus | reverse complement strand
AGAGAGAGAGAGAGAGAGAGAGAGAGAGAGAGAGAGACAGACAGACAGACAGACAGAGAAAGAGAGAGAGCCGCTGGGCGGGCCCGCGCCGTGGCGAGAGGCGGTGACGTGTGTGCCGTCCGCGTGCTTCTCTGGCGCCTTCGGAAGTCAACTCGCGCGCTGACCCGCGCCCACTTTCTCTCGCCTCGCGGGGCCTCGCGTACTTCCGTCGGCGCCGCGACGCGCGTTCGATGCGCGCGCGCCCACGACGAACACTGCGGCGTCCTCACCTACATCACCACGAAGCGGCGGCGCTTGCCTTCGATTATTGATTGAGTAATTTTGATTGATTGATTGATTGGTTAGCTTTCCGGGCGCGTCAACTGCTAAGGACATTCGTTCCGAAAGTGGAGAACATGTTTTCTCCTCGGAGGTGGCGGTGATCTTTCCCAGCTGGCTGATGAGATCCGACGCCGACCTAACGTCGGCTAGCGGGTTTATCTCCAACCACGTATTTCCCACCAGCAGAGCATCACCCCGGCGTGGCGAGTTCTAAGCTCCCGACCGGGCTCCTGGCGTGTGTGGTAGTGCATGTAAGAGTGTGTGTAAGGGGCGAGGAAAGGACTAGGAAGAGGAAGGAAAGATCGCGTGTGGTTCGTGGTAGTTGTCTGGTATCCGCCTGGTGTTGATCAAAGAAACCAAGAAAAAACTACCGATTAGAGCAGCCGACCGCTAGAATTCTCTTCCAAACAGCGGCTGTATTCGACCTAGCTATTTAGCCTGTGTCGAAAATCCTGCCTCCATCGGGACTCGAACCCATAATTCCTCCCAGTCAGAACACTGCAGGGAAATCAGTTAATACCCTGAGTCACCACACCATACCCAAGTCTGTCGCTCCCGAGTAATTACTGCAAATTTGACCCTTTGGAAATATAAGTTTCCAGCTAACTTTTCAGTCGTTTGGAATAAAATGATGTCAAAGTTTCATTAACACAGCCATCTCTTCACCTATAGTGTGGGCGCGAATGAATCGGCAACGCGAGATAGAGACGACGTCGGGACTAATGCTGAGCGAGAAAGAGGACGAAAGCGACGCGGCGAGTTCGCCACGTGAACCTCTCACACCTCTTTGGAATGTCGCTGAGGGAGCGGGAAGACGGCGACGGAAGATAAGGTGAGGGTGATCTGCGACTGCTGCACGTGAATTGTTGAAGTATCCGGACACAAATAGTTCAATCCGATAACTAATTGATGTTTTGGCAGAAGGAGTATATAAACAATGGGAAAATATTTAGTTCACGTTTCATGACACACAGGGACAGTAATGGAGGAGCATTTCATTCACGTAAGAAAAATCTTTAGAAGTTTTAAATTATTTACTTACGACTAACTAGAATTACTGGGCTATTCTCTGGAAATATCGGAATTGGCGATCTGAATTTACTGGGTACATTGTGGAATATAGTATATACAAGAATCTATGGACAATCACTAAACGAACTCGTTCAGGTCAACTCATGATCTCAGGTAGTATGTTCCTACAAGGGCTTGCGCGATGCTAGATGTATTTTTAGTTCGCCCAGACACGATGTTGACAGCTCAAGAAACAACACCAGGCATAAGTTAACACGAGGGAGACTTACTGCAGGTGACTTGCCTTGCTCAAAAAACTAAAGAAACTATTTCATTAGTGTCTGGAAGTCACAATAGGTATTCAGGAATACTTAATAGGGATGTATAGCATCTGGGAATCGCACGGTACCAACGTAGAGGAAATATAAAACTCTTTTAAACGAACAGTATTTACAAGCAGGGATTTATTTATTTCATCTACGATAGACTAAGGGAATAGTGATCCCGCGTATTACACGGCAAGTATCATGAAATTGAAAAGAAAGGTCAGAAAAGCGTATGCTAAACGCAATTAAGATATATAAAATCATTGAAAATTAGAATATACATCATTATTTAGGTAAATTTTTGAATATTCTTCAGGTGATTAGTACCCCTACAGGTTAGGTCATATTGAAGTGTTAGAAAATTGTGTTTAAAAAATAAGATCAAATTCATGTATAAATTCATAATAATAATAATAATAATAATAATAATAATAATAATAATAATAATAATAATAATAATAATTGTAGTTACTTTTACAGCCATTTTCCTAAAGATTGCCGTACGAGTATGTTCTACTTGTAGAGGAAGTCAACTTATTTGCTTCGATTGTGATAGTTGGAAATCTCATTTAAAAGGGTCGAATTAATGAGGCTTCGTCGGCACCTTTTTCGAACTTCCTAGAAAATTAGTTTTTTACGGATTTCCTTTATTCTACCGCTGTTAACGAATAGGCAAAGAAAGATTCCCGCTTCTAATTAACACATTCCATTAGACCATTATCACATCACAAGCTCAATACTTACGAGAGGGTGACAACTACCACAAGAATCCTCAATAACACGTTAAGAATTTATGACGGTTTGTACCATTTACACTATCCATCGACACAAAACGCGGTGTGCTTCCTGACTCTTGAAGACGATTTTATTCTTTAGTCTTGTATCAAAGAATATATCCTGTATATAAGAAGATTGAAGAAGGCTTATAACAAGATTAAGTTTCCTAACACGTATTTCGCTAATTATTTCAGAAACACAGCAGGCACCCGTGCAATCAACAATACACTTAATGTGTATCACTCTTTACCATTGCGCATAACTCAGAAACGAAGCAACCTAGGTTTCCTTAACACTGACTTATTATAGCATGAACGTGGGCAACGTTTTCGTGGCAAACACTAGGTCTCATTATTTCGGCACAGTATTTCGGGAGCTACCTGTTCTCTTGGACGTTATTGGGAGGCCAAATTCATCCGTATGTAGACCAAAGGTTTCGAACAGGGTATGTCAGTATGAACCAACTGGGGGCCGATGGAAATCTAAAAGGGTCAATGATGATGAAGGGATTGATAGCAGAATACGCACCGGCTTTTTTCAGAACCTTTGTTCATACTCTTCGTCTAATTGTTAGAAAGTCATTAATGTATAAATATTTGTGTGATGATTCTTTTGTATGCTGTAGTACATTATAGAAAAAAGTCACGAGGGTCGATGAAGCAAATGATTCCTTGGAAAGAGGTTGGTCCAAAAAGCGTGCAAAAGGTTGTGAATCACAGATGTAGATAGTTTTTACTGATGGACACGTCTACTAGATCAATGAGTCATATCACATGGCCAAGAATGTGAAGGTTTGGTTCACAGTGAATGTGCATTAACGTCCTAGCCTCCAAACAGCCAAGATGTGAACCCTACCGAACACTTGTGGCTTGCACTGGAAAATCCACATCCTCACCATACTGCATTGTTCCCTTACTAGAGGAGTCTTACGCTCGTGATATCAGATACCCCCAGATAACTTTTCCTACCTCGTCGAATCGATGTCTCGCTGTGTGGACGCGATTCTTTTGGCTAAAGGTGGCCCTACGCCGTATTTGGTAGGTGGTCATAATGTAATTGCTCATTAGTGTTTGTTACACCACTATCAGCTTAGACAAAGCAAACAGAGCAGTTTATTGATCTGCACGCATCAAAAAATATCATTGAAAGTTTACATTTAAAACATTATTTTCAACCCAATTATTAGATCCCAGTAATTTGAATCGAGTTCAGTCTTGATGTACGTAACTTATCGATTGCTGAGCCGCTATCACAGCAGCAAAGCATGCGCTATTGGGACCGGGTTTTTGAAGCCATGCAATACCATTTTTGGAATGTGATTTTTTTCTCATAAAATATAAAAAAGTGTTACTTATCAGAAATTTGTAACACATATCTCTATATGAGATTTTTCCATCTGTCTCAAACACTGGACAGTCATCAGTGTCAGAACACTTGCACTGGAGCAGATTTTCGTGAATGAATTTGTCGGTGTGGCAACATGATGTTTATCATACCGTCGAAGTCTCTAAAAAGATTATGATTCAATTAGAAAAAAACTAAGGAATTTGTAACTCCAGAAAGATATCCCTCCAAAATATCTTCAAATATACAAACTTGTACCAGCGTATCCTACATTTCTATGCACTTCAACGCCGTATTGTAAAATAAACTTGACTGCATTGGAATGTAAATAAACCCTTCGTTTTGGCTGATGTAATTCTGGGAAAACACGTTTTGTCAATGTCAATGCCTATGGCACCCGTTCAACTTCTGATTTCACTTAGCTAGCCGCGATTTCAGTTAACGAAGCTTACGCGTGAGTAAGTTCATTCCTAAAAAACGGCATAGAACTGAATTCCGATGAAAAGGGTGAAAAAGTATCGCTTTCAGCGAAAATAGTTACGTATGATACAAGTGACGTTGTATTTTGGGAGTAGGATATGTGGCGACACGAGATCGATAGCCCAAGTGGGGCAAATCCTATGAGAAAAATAAAATCACTATTATTACGAGTGTCATACACTATTTTTCAGACTCACTTATATTTTATTTTAGTCCCGTACACAAATAAATGAATGACACATCAAGGTACATAGTAGCTGATGCGGTCAGACGAAAGTTTTGTGTTTTGAATGTTATATTCACAGATTTGTCTCGACACACCATAGAGCATCAACTTTCTTTTAGTTCTAATGCTAAAAACTGAACGTTTAGCATACTGTGACTGCCTTGAAAGAATCCTTTTTTCTAGTAGGTGTCTAAAAAATATTAATGGGTATTGTTATAGTAAGTATGAAGTCATACATTACAAAAGTCATATTACGAAATACTGTATATAATCATTTTTATAATTTTTATAGCAATGGAGACGTTTGTCGCGCAGTACAAACAGTTTTATGCATAGATAAATATACTGTTCATATTTCCACTATATTGTTCATATTTCAATATAAAACAATAAGAAACCATATTGGATCGCAAAACCATTTATTTGATCATTCTTGGCAAAATATAAACCACGAATCGGATTGTAATAGCTATTACCATTACAAAAGACTAAACGGAACCTTATGTGAGTGAGAGGTTATTACGACACGAGCGCTGTGTGCCTTAATTTCTCACAAGCAAATAATGACCTTTCAGTCCAGTGCTGTGTACGTACACAAAGCGAAAATGGTACGCAAGTAAAGCAACCCGAACTGACTTTCAACATTGGATTTTGTGAAAGCTTTAATTTTTTTCAGGATATATACATTTTAAATTAATTAAATGCCGATTGAGCCCTGCTTCATTTATCGGTTTCTCTGGTTCCAACTCGGAACATGGAATAGGAAAATATTCAGTGAGAAATGGAAAGACATCAAAAACATCAGCATTTCCGAATGAAAATGAAACATTTATGAAAGCACATTATAATGAAGAACTCGCTTTTAAATAAGACTCAAGGACCTTCAAAAAGCCATATACGTAACTACTTTTTTGAGAGATTAAATTGTAGTACGTTTTTATATATTTGTTTAATTAATTCATTCATTGTTGGTAAAGTACAATGTCACTATAGGCTTGATGTTTCCTTTTTAACGGTTCCTCAACTTCGAAGATATACATTGTTAATTACCACAAATAATTCAAAATGATAGAATAATATTTTTCAATAGATTCGTTGAGTACTCTTTTCACTGCAGCTAAACCGACGTCAGTTTCTTAGTGCGCCAGATTGGAATTTGTGGTGAACAAATCGACATAGGTTACTTGGGGGGTCCTCTTTTTGACTCATTCTACCATATCCCCCATCTTCATCCTCGTTAAACACGCCATCATCATTGTATCGCAATATAAACGTCTAACCGGGGAGAACCAACGAAGACTGTGTTGGGCACCAAAGACTTCGCTAATTCTTAGAAAGTACGACAATTGTGTACGAAAATGTGTGCCATACAAGGAATATGAGTGGGTGAGAAAATTTCATTTCTGTAAGTCCATTCCTTTGTACACGACCAGATGAGTTAGCTCAGTGACAATACGAACCATCGTAATCAGTGAAAAACGAATCGTAACCATTGCTTCTTTAGTGTCTCTGACCGGGAAATTCTAAGGTTCGGGCGCCGACGATAGTAAATTTTTATACTAGAGGTAAATTAACCCGCTGGATGCAGGCGACCGGCTACTCTGATCAGCAGTTTTCTGTTGTTTATCCGATCGATACTAGGCAAATGCCTGAACAGTTCCCTAGCGAACGGGCCACAGACCGCAGTCGATCTTCCATCGTCTTCCTTTCCATTCCTTTGAACACGACCAGCTGAGTTAGCTCAGTGACAATACGAACCATCGTAATCAGTGAATATCCTTTCCCCTTACATGCACATACAGTTACTAGTACAGGAAAAACTCTGTTGCAAGCAGACGTGTAGGTCAGCGCCGGATCTCACCATTCAACCGAAGAAGAACACTGACATCTCCAGGAGTAAAAACATTCACTACTCAAAAAAGAGTAGGAATCGTAGTATTTGACCTCCCCGGAAACATCAATCAATGTATCAACGAACCAATAAATCAACAAATCAACGAATCAGTAAATCAATGAATCAATAAATCAATTAATCAGTAAATCAATTAATCAATAAATCAATAAATCAATGAATCAATGAATCAATGAATCAATGAATCAATGAATCAATGAATCAGTGAATCAGTGAATCAGTGAATCAGTGAATCAGTGAATCAATGAATCAATGAATCAATGAATCAATGAATCAATGAATCATATGAATCAATGAATCTACAGATTTGAATCCAATGTAACAATCAAACGAATCAACGAAATCAAACGAATCAACGAATCACGAAATCAACGAATCACGAATCAACGTCAATGAATCATAACTGAATCATAACAGCATATGAATCATGAATGGAATTCAATGAATCAATGAATCAATGAATCAATGAATCAATGAATCAATGAATTCAATGGAATCAATGAACAATGAATTCACATGAATCAATGAATCAATGAATCAATGAATCAATGAACCAATGAATCAGTGAACCAATGAATCAGTGAACCAATGAATCAATGAATCAGTGAATCAATGATTCAAGGAATCGATGAACGAAGCGTCTGTGGCACAGCGAGTGCTCGACCCGGTCCGAGGAGCGGCAGATTCGCGCTCATCGCGCCGAGACGCGCGGCCATAACGCAGAGGTCTCGCGCGGAAACCTGAAAGTTTCGCCGTTGCGCCACGCGCTCGAAAGTGAAAACGCATAAGCGGCGGCGGCGGCGGCGCGTCCGCCGGCCCGCGCCAACGGCTCCGATGCGCCGTGTGGCGCGCAGCCCGCGACTCCGCGTTATCAGAGGTGATGCCCCCTACCACAAAGGCCATTTTATGAAAAAAAAAAAAAAAAAAAAAACAACTGACCGTTAAGATCCTATGAGGCTGGATGTCCACTCATGGATGTCCGTTAAGGTCCTACGAGGATGGCATCTGAACCGCAACAAGATTTTCTATAGGACGAGGGGGTGACTGTAGGTGGACGGTTCAATCACGTTTTTAAAGAACTTTTAATTTTTGCAGAATTTAAAAAAATTAATTAATTCATAATTATTGGGGAAAATGTATTGATTGATGATTATATTGATTAATTATTCAAAAGATATATTTTGTTAATATAGAAAAATAATAAAATTATCGTTGTGCATTTCTGGGGGGAGAGGGATGGTTAATAAGGTTCATGAGCATCACTGCAAATTCTGCTCGGATACACATTCGCACATCCTCACTGCGCTTTTATGACGGCGGCGGTTGAGACTAATTTAATCTTCATTGCATACAAGGAGCGCCAACGCAGATGAATAATGGCTTCTAAACATCATTCGTGAATGAATAATGGGCTCTTTCCCTCGATAAAATGACACAATTTATTAGCCACTTATTTATTACTTTTGGGCAGATGTAATTGTAAGCGACAATTCTAATACATTTTTTCGTTAAATGCTATTTCACGATTATTAACTGAATGATATGAAATACGATTCACGGCAAAGGGGATTGTTAAGTACTGGCATCCCTTTCTCTTGCTGGCCAAGTGTTTCCTCCAAGTCTCAAATGCTGGGTTGTCGTGCACAAGCGTAAAATTGAAAGAAAAGATTACACTCTTTTCAGAATTGTAACTCCAAATGATCATTTTCAGTTACATATATATATATATATATATATATATATATATATATATTAAGGCAGAGTAAGTTCTCAGACGATATCACACCTGGAAGAAGAGGCTTCCGCAGTGGAAGTCAATAGATTTTAGTACTGAAGTTACCGCTTTCATAATGCGATTCTTCCTGAGGGTGAAATCCACAGAGATGAACTGCACGGTTTTGTAAAGAATGAGGTTCCCTCCACACAGCCGATTGCCAATTGGTCGGACATCGACCAATGCTTAAAAGTGGACGGACGATAGGCTCAGTTAGACGGGCGATAGTTCAAAAGCGCTGACCGCTGGAGACCGAGGAGGGAAAAGGCCCCTTCGCACAGCGCCACTTATCAGCACTTCCGAGGGGCGAGTGTGCTGGCAAAGCATTGGTTTAATCGGAGGTATTCTCACGAGTGGCGGAGTCGTGTTGCTGTGGCGGTTGGTGCCGCCAGCCACCGGTGACGTGCGGTCGCTAGGAGAACACACTTCTAAATGGCAGTGTTCACACTAGACGCGCCACTGAACCGGTTTTTGCCTGAAGGCTCTCTTTCGGCCGCCTGAGGCCAAAACAGTGGGGCTCATAAAACCTTCCTCTGACGCGATCGGTGGTGGCTGTGTCTGAAGGGCTCCGCCGCTTCTCGAGTTGCAGCGAGTGACGCCGTGTGAAGGCGGTTGAAATCGTCAAACGTACCAAATAGAGCTCCGACCAAGGTCTGTGCCTGAAGAGATCTGGAGGCATATATTTTCCCGCGATATCCGGTCGCTTCAGGGCGCGGTTTCTGCTGCTCCTTGACTTGGGATCTCGGGCGTACCCGTTGTGTTTCCATGCCCTCAAATATCGTTGCTTGATTGGCTGATGCTTTCTCCGCATTGACCGATTGACCGACAAACCGGCAAGAGGGGGGAGGGGGATCTCGTCTTCTTTCAAAAAACCAAGCGCAATTCACCTCTACGAATTTCATCCTGTGGATGATCCTGAGGACGAAACGTTGGCAACTGGGTTTAGGTCGTGGTTCTCCCGGTCTGCCAAATATCGATATCATTCTTGATTTCATCTACATATGTCTGGCTGTGTAATGTCTCTTTGAAAGTTGCGGACGAGATAAATTTAGCTATTGCGACTTGCGTGGAACGCCCAATGCGCTCTCGACTCACGCGAAACATGTGCGATCGACTAATGGATTCTTCCATCAACAAACAACGCCAAAATAAGGAGCATAGACAGTACGATTGCATAAGCGATATTAGTATAACTTGTTTTCGTTACATGCTGTTTTACTAAATGACTCTCTTCCCTGGACTAAGTTTAAAAACGTTTCACGTCACAATGTGTTTGGGCATATTGCAGTGGACCATGTCTGTACACGAACTATTTCAGTTTTTCCAATTCTCGGAGAAGACACGAGATTGGAACACGCCGCACATAGTAAGGGCAAGACGATCTTTCAAAGAAACAAATGTACGCCCACAAATATACTACATAATTACTACTTATTTTGTCAAAAGCCATTTTTACGCCCCAATTTAATGCCTCATCATTTAGATGTCATCGTGAAGGATCATTTCACCTTCAAGTGGACCTTGGACTGAGCATCTGTGATCAATCTGTGGGGACAATTCGGGGGTCATATATTTACATCTAGCACGAACTAAGCTCATAAATTGTGTTTGAAGGAGCACGGCGGTACTGGGGAGAACTACCGATCATACCAGCCGACCGCTACAATTCTCCTCCAAACAGGCGTTGAATCCGACCTAGATATGTAGCTAGTCGAAAACCATGTCTCCGACGGGACTCGTACCCTAGGACGTCAGGCAATGTAGGCATTGGTCGCAGGCATTGCAGTATGGTTGCCAAGTCGGTGGCAGTGACTCAGCCATCCTGTCCGAGCCGTCAGCTTCAATGATGCAGATGCGGCGATGCCAAGAGCCTTATATTAACGCGGGCACTAAACTAAAACATCAATGAACATCAACGTCCAGTCCGAAAAATAAACTCAACATAAATAATTATTGACAAATCGGAGATCAGTGATAAATATAATTTGAAACAAGATTCTTCTTTTTTTGTCTTGCAAAGTGTGACAGTTAGGCAATGTTACAATATCATCAGCTCTTCCTGGGAATTCTCACACTGCTTTTACAACGGAATTATTTTTCATATCTGGTTCGAGATTACTTCCTTAAGACAAATTAAGAAAGTGACTTGCCTTTTCTGTTATTGGTTGCCTTTCCCTTACTGAATCACTTCATATTTTGGATTCTCTATTGGAAGTATTAAAGAAGCTAAGAAATTTAATTTCCGAGGCTTCTAGTATCTTTAAGTCTTTATTTTTAAGTGTCCAGTTTTCCTCCTCGTATAGTAAATTGGGGATGGCTATTACAATGAACTAAGAAACTTTGACCTTGAAAAAAATATTTAAAAAGTAATTATAAACCTCCAAATATGAAAATTACTTTATCAGAACAAGCACAACCGCATTTCGAAAATTGGTTGCTGCGTGTAGAAAATGTATGAAGCAATGCACGACGGCGGATGTCCAACGCTCCAAACTTGGCGACTCGACGAAACACGAGAAGCAAGACGAACAGAAGACAGCGTGCGCTTACGACAGCAAGAAACAAGCGCTTAAACCAAGCGAAGACGCCAAGCACACACAATCACGAGATCCTCTGAACACAGAACAAAAAATCGGGTGGGGAAATTTATAGTTTTTAATTTCAGTTTCGTGGTTATTTTATTGAATTTTTCTGTTGGACATAGTTTCTTCAATACTTGTTCTCAGATGTTGTAGAACATTACACTTCCATTTCTTTTTTCGACTTTCTTTACTATGAAATTCAGTATAAATGATATGATTAGTTTTGTGAAGGATGTTTATTGACGTTCTGTATAGGCAATATATAGAACTACAATACTATTAACTTGACTACATGAATATATTCAAGTCAAGAGTAGTGTAGTTGATAAAAAATACGAGTACCTACATAGTTTTATAGAACAGAAAATGTAGTCTAGCGGAAATGCGATTAGCCTACTATTAAACTACTATTAACATTTTGAATCCATGATTACGAACATTAAATGGTGTTAATCAGAGATAATTAAAAATTACATTAGCAATTTTGTTGTCAACATTCTATGCAGGAAATTTAATAACCTATGAAATAAAAACTCAGTGGAATTTAGCGAATTAGGTCGAAATTTTCTTTTTAAATAAATACTAAAAAAATAATTTCTGTTTAAATAAATTGTAAACATCTTTACACAGAGTGCAGATAATGGTAGAAGAGAATCGATGCCGAAGACAATGTCTGATTAACGTGTGTGACTGAGTGTAAAGAGATCAGCCAGGCATTAAGCGTTCGAATGCCTCTCGACTGTCCTGCTGCGGTATTTAGTGTTAAGTCATACCCGAGGGTGACTTTGGGTAATATTTTTGCATCTATTCTGATAATAAAAATGAGTGTAAACAAAAAAAAATCCCCAGTAAAATTTTTAATTCCTGTAATTCATGACGCGCCAAATAAGGTAAGAAATTATTCAAACCATCGTGTCAATTATCAAAATAAAGTTAATCGCATCACATCAAATAACGTTGTCACTAGGATAATCTATCTATACAAAATTTAGTTATGATGTACTAATAAACCAATTTAATAATGCTAATGGTACGTTGGTAAATGCCTTATCATATCCGTCTATAAATTATCTTCAAAACGCGTTCCGAGAACTAATATTTGTGTGAGAGAATGAGATAAAAATGGCTAAGTAAGATCAAAGTTAATTTACAAATTATGGAAATATTGTCTAATTTGCTGTTAAATGTCATGTGTATAAATACGATAATACTTTGTTTTGTAAATATTAATTACAGCAATATGGCATCAATTTCGTCTCTTGAAGAATCAATAACGTTCTGTGCATATGCATAAAACTGACAAGCAAATCGGTGGCAAATTGAAAAGCCATAATAGTTTATGCATTTCAGACAACGATAATTTATATTTTATAACTCTTGAACTCTTTTACTTATAATAGTTCCTTGTCACTTATAATTCTTGGTTTGTATATTCAGTTTAAAATATTTTTTTTTGAAAAATGTATCTGAGATTCACATGGAGTACTCCGTCAGTGCTTGATTCTACGAGCATTGCGAACTTACAAGTTGAAGAATACTGAAATATCTCTTCATCAAATCTGATAATGCATCATTGAAGCTCATAAAATGAATGAGTAATTTTCCGTATTAAGGCTATTGCATTCGAATTAGTCTTAAGTGCTTTTAATTTCTCAGTTTGTATGTACTTTCGCGTTTATTGCATTACTAACGTCCGAGGACACAGGAAGACAACAATAATGTTCTACGTATAAGGAAGCGGTCAGGCACGAAATTAGTTCAATAAAACAATTGACATGTATGACCTCACCTCTCCTAGTGATAATGCGTAACACAAAATACATTCTTCTGTTTAAAATACTTTTGCTCATTTACATTGCTTCTTTAACAGATATTGTCGTAAGTGACTCATTTATATAACAGCAATTTTTTGTCAATATAGGGAGAACTTTCAAATAATTTTATTAGAACCCAGATACGAATTATTTCAAACTAATTTTTATCTTCAATACTTTAATTTCTACTTTCTCGCGTACTTTTTATGTAGTACAGAGAAATTATTTTGGATCGGAAAAGGGTGATTTTTTGACAGACAAACTTGTGGGTCACCGAAAATATGGATAATTCCTGACCTTCTATGTAGTAAATAACAGCCTCTACAACAACTTCTTAAATATGTTGTGTAGTCCGAATCCATGTTTTGTGATTCTTTGATACTGAAATATGCTTTACGGCAAAAATTCCGTCTGTCCGGCCATATGCCCCACACTCCATCTGTGCATCTCTCTTTAAACATTACTAGCGGCTAAAACCTTAGACAAGATTTTTTTTCCTTTATCTTATCGCTCTGGCTCATGTTATGACCACTTGAATTTGAATCGGACTTACAGAGGAACTTTTGCATGAAGTCCCCACGACAGTTTCAAATTTATCTCAAAAAAGGCTCCAATTTTTTCTCCCCGCCCCCTCGAACAGAGCGAAGTACTCCTATAAATATAGCACAGGTCCGATTTTCCGAACAGTACAAAAACAAAAGTCTCATTTGAAGAAAAGTGCCTTAACAACTTTTTTTATCCACAGACATCCATAAATATATTATTCTGACAGGAAAGGCAATGCATGATCAGTGCTAGCAATATTTTTTTCACATTCCAATGTATATGCTAAGTACCCTAACAGTTCAAATATTATCGACTTGTTCTACATGTTTAACCGAAAAATCGCTTTGAACTTAGTATTCGCAACAAATTAAGTAAAATTTACGTTTTACTCAACAACATTCTGTTTGGAACAAATTTTGATTAACAAAATTCGATTACCAGAAATTAACACTGAAATGATAATAGATTCGTAATTCATTGATAGATTGCGTCTTTTCATTATTTGAAAATATCTAACTACCCGAATACCATAGGCTTACTTTTTTTACCATATGTCTTCGTTTACTTTCAGATTAAACATCGCAAGAGGCACTTCTAATACGGTAACATTTTCTATTCTAATGCACTGGTAAGTTTCAGGTATAAATAATTTATCTTTTATTTACAATACTAACTAAAGAGTTGATTTTAAATTGTCTGAGGGAGCAAAGAGCTCTGTGAAGAAAAGGTTTTATGCTGTGTACCTGAGGGAATGGAAACCTTTTGCAACCAAAAAGCTGGGAGAGAGTAAAAAAATATTTTTTTTACTTTTTAGTGATATTTTAATGCCTTCGATATGGAGCTCGACATACATACATCAGAATCGAGAGGATAGTTGTTACAAGGGCAGTATAAAAACAGTTGAATGACGCTACACGTTCTTTCATGACGAAAACGACGAGAGGGAATTATGAAAGTGGATTATG
>BOPP01000058.1:6183329-6290624 GCA_017312745.1 Gryllus bimaculatus | reverse complement strand
GGGCGATATGAAAATACAAAACAGTTTTAGTTAACATTTTAGTTACGAATAAGTAGATATGAATCATGAACATTAGGCAAAGAATAAAATCTAATATTACGTGCGTTAACTGGTTCTAATGGGCGAGCGCCGACAAAGAGCCCGCGTAGCTTTGGCCCGAGCCGCTGCCTAGAGCGGAGCGGCCAAGGACGCAACCAAAGGAATGCGGGTTGCGAATCTGCAGGCGGCTTCGCGAACTGTGAAACAGCGGGCGCGACCGGAAGTGGGTCAACGACGCCAAGAGCGACGGACGCGGAGGCGGCGCCGGCTCAGTCGCAGCAATTGGCCGCCACGAACGATTGCCACGCGCATCGCGATAAAAAAAACATGTGGTGTTCGAGTATAAACTATGGTGTTCATCGTTTTGAACGAAATTGGGGTTATCGGTCTACAGTAAAGACAGCAATATTCTCAAAGAAAAAAAAAGCAACAGGTATACTAGTACGGATATTGGAAACTAATATTGTAACATAAAAAATACATATAATGTGTCTCCACGTATGTATATATATATATATATATATATATATATATATATATATATATACTGTAATATATTGTATAGTTATCATATTAATATTGTAAAGTTGTGTTAAAAGTAAGAGAGAGTAGCTCTATCTATATTCCATGTGGATGGTTTATTTCAGTCAGTCAGAGTTTTGCAATTTTGAGTCAGTTTCACTGTAGGTATTCAAAGAAGCCCCGAGCGAAGCAGTTCTGTATAAGCGATTCTGGAGAGCGTTTGGAACAGAACTTCTAATAACATGTACAATATTTGTGACACGCTGACGCATTAGGAAGTTTTTTGGACTAACTTAAAAAAACAACTGTTCACTGACTTTTATTGTTTTTGAAACAACTCATTCAAGTGATTTGAATGGAGGGTAACAAAGTGGTAGAAATAATTAGCCTGAATGTTATGGTTTGTGTCTCACAGTATGTGCAAAATCGCGTTCTTACATTTTATTTTACCTCGAAACATGGAAAATCATTTACTATCATATATGTAGTACAGTCAACGTTTGGTATTGTCACCAGGATATGCACTGTCCCGAAAGCGATTGTGGTCGATGAAAGTGATATTTCAGGTGACGAAATGGATACTCTCACTCTTCCGAGTCTCTGACGAAAACGTTTGTGAGAGAAGAGTTGTCGGCAAAAGTTT
Source organism: Gryllus bimaculatus (assembly GCA_017312745.1). Lineage (NCBI taxonomy): Eukaryota > Metazoa > Arthropoda > Insecta > Orthoptera > Gryllidae > Gryllus > Gryllus bimaculatus. The sequence continues at coordinate 6,289,420 of BOPP01000058.1, read as the reverse complement.
GTCCGTTTGCTAACAAATTTTAAATTGTGGAAAATAGCGGATTGGTTTGTGTTGGAAAGAAAATGTACAAACAAATGTACCTTCTCTAAAATATATTTTGCTTCTAAAATTATTATTACTTAGTCTGTTAGTTTTATATATTTTATAAATCATATAGGTTTGAAAGACAATACAATTAAACCGTCATCTGATGGCATCAACGGCTTTCTATATTTGCTGCCAGTTTTCTCAGTTTCCCACACCTTCAACGGAAGATTAACATGTGATTAACGCCTATGCTTGACACTAATGCTTGTACATTATCACATATGAATGGCAAACACGTGCCGTGCAAGAATACAATGTATTCTTCTAAGCAGACACGTTATGAAAGTTTGTTTTATATAAACGTAACTCTCCACCTTTTTGTGCTAATTCACATGTCGCCAGAGGACTGACAATACATTGCCAACAAATAATTTGGAATCGAAAACATTGGTTTTGGGTAATGTAGGGTAGATTTTACTTAGAAATCAACAAGTGAATGCAGTATTCTATTAAACCATCCATTTCGTACCATTGAATAATTCATTGTAAAAACCCGCCTGACTATTCGCTCGGCCCCGAGCGAGCGGTGGCCGCCTGGAAGAAAGCTCTTCTGTCGCCAGAGGACTGACAAAACATTGCCAACAAATAATTTGGAATCGAGAACATTGGTTTCGATATTTCGGTTACTGCAGGGTAGATTTTACTTTGCAATCAACAAGTGAACCCAGTATTCCATTAAACCATCCATTTCGTACCATTGAATAATTCATTGTAAACACCCGCCTGACTATTCGTTCGGCCCCGAGCGCGCGGTGGCCGCCTGGAAGAAAGCGCGTCCACGGCGCTCGCCAGCGAGTACTCACTTTCCCGAGGAATCCGGTGGCGCCGGTGATGAGCACCTCCTTGCCGCGGAAAAAGGCTGCCACGCCCTCGTCGCTGCCCGCGGCGTCCATGAGGGGTGGGGCGCGTGCGGAGCCGAGCGGAGCGGAGCGAAGCGGAGCGGACCGGAGCACTGGCGTGGCTGGCGTGCGCGCGGCTGGCCGGAGCTGCTCCTGGCCTGCGACACACGCCGGAGGAGGTGGAGGTGGAGGTGGCTCCGCCGCCAGCGCCCCATGCGGCGGCTGCCGCCAACACCACCGCGGCTGAGCGGGAGGCGGGGGGCGCGTTACGAAAGTCGACGCCGCACCACACACTGGGTCCGAAGGCAGAAGCGCGCAGAGAAAAAAGCAGGGGTCTGGGGCAGTTTTTTTGTTATTTAAGGTGGCATCAACTTCTAGGTCATTAGGGACCACTATTACCGGTATGGTAACTGTCAGGATGACACGATATGATGATGATGATAGGGGGTGAAAGGACGAACACAATACAACCATGACCGAGGCGGGACTCGAACCCGCGATCCTTCGGTCCGAGTTTGCTATGGCACTACTGCCTTAGCGTTCTTGGCCATCCGGACCAACTTTTTTTGTTATTTAAGGTCGCACCAACATATAGGTCATGTTTTATGTTTATGTATGAGCTACCTCTATTGTACATAACGGTATGGTAAGTGTGAAGATGACATGATGTGGTGATGATAAGGAGTGATAGGACGAACATAATACAACCATGCCTGAGACGGGACTCGCACAGGCGATCATTCGATCCGAGTCCGCTACGGCATTACTGCCTTAACGATCTCGGCGTGGGGCAGTTGAGGCCACTCATTTCAAACAAAAATTTCCATCTTCCCCCAATTCTTAACAGAATTCATTTCTACATGTTTCAAATAAAAATTGTTGCGTTAAATTTGCATTAGAGATAATTTTTTTAAAAAAATTCTTTTGAATGAAAAAAAATAGGGGTCCCAATTAAGTCAGGGCTTGGGGTAAGTCACCTCAACTACTTCCCCTTCAGAACGCCCCTACCTGAAGGGGTCGCAAATAACGTGAAGCAATCAATTCACTCCATGGACTGCAAAGTCCACGCTAGTTCCTTTGCTTTACGCTCCATACGCTCGCAAAATACTCTTTCCCATATACCCATACTAATTCTTCACACGTTGTTTCATGTTTTATTTTTTATTAAAAATTTACGTTCGCAAGGGAATAATTATTTTCAAACTTTTGTAGTATTGCAAGTTTATCTTTATGTTTCTGATAACTTTTTTCTTTTTTTAATGGAATGTTTTTGTAAATGACACAGTTAATTTTTTTTCTGATAACGTTTATTCATACAATGTCAGTTAATTTGAGAGAAAGTAATGAAAGATTAAGATACACTTGGGATATTGATTTGTTATCATGTGGTTAATTATAAAGATGTTGAATATGTCAATAAATAATAAGGTAAGAGTTTAAAATTATTATTATTTTTAATTATTTTACGTGAATAACGAATTGTGACGTTCGTCGATGCACAACGCACGTATGATTGTGAAGATTCGTTGATTGCTTTGCCTCAAGGCGCGCCATCAATGAACCCTCCCTCTTACAAGGACTGCAGAGCCCACGCGCGTTTCCTTGCATTATTCTTCATATAAGCTTTGCTGCTTTTCTTTTATTCTTATTCGTATTCTTCACACGTTTTTGATGTGTTTATTAATTAAATTGCTTTGTAAATTGTGATTATTTACGCAGTTCAATTGCGCAGTGTATTTTATATCTCGCGTTTGGGGCGGAGCATTCTACGAATCCCCTTCCAAGAGCCTAGTTTCCCTAGTTTCTATGCCCCGTGCTAGTTTCTATGCTTCACTCTTCCTACCCTCACGAAATACTGCTTGCTTTATTTTTCGTACGCGTATGCTTATTTTTCACCAGCTAATTTCAGTTTTACTTTTGTGAAATTGCGGCGTGTTGAGGAACCAGGAATTCTCTTTACGGGGATGAATCGCGTCTAGCCGACTAAGTTTCAAACAAAACACAAAGAATTTGTAATTTACGTAAATTATTTTTTATGAGTTATATTTTTCTTTACACAATAATTCAATAGAAAACATTGCCATAGGAAAATTAAAGAATACAGAATTTGATAATACGGTATCACCTTCTGGAAGGAGGCGGGGGGCTCTGAAGACATCTTAGGATGCATCACTGTGAATATTATTTCATGAACACACATATACATCCCAATCCAAACATAGGCTAGTTTTTCAATTTCTGAAACCTAGATGTTAATGAAACCGAGATGGTAAAGCATTGTTCGGTTCTGGCCAGAACCGACAACTTACGATGGAACGAATATTCTTTTAAAACCAAGCCAATATGCTATTTTTCTATTCTTATGAGGGAGAGAAATGGTTGAGTGAAGCAATCGATGAACAGTCTGCACCGAAGTTGACGGGGCATATATGCTGCTAAGACCAACTGCTTTTTGAAAAAAAACCTCTAACAGCATAACAAGTATTCGGAGATAGAAGTTGCAAACAGAGCTACCAGATAACTTCAACAGTGAAGCGCGCAATTTAATAACCCCTGCGCGCGCAATTTAATAACCGCGTGCATTGGGCTATAAAATTAACTCGTGTTCTAGTGGGTTATTTCATAAGCAGTCGAAGTATGTACTTCAAGGGCCCTCCATCGGAAAGGGCCAATCGATTTTAAAACCGTTTTTAATAATTCGTAAATACTAAACCTATTTTAATAAAATTGTAGAGATGTTATTCTATTTTTATATTTCTATTTTTTACTTTTATCAATTTTTCAAATATTATTAGAGGTCCCATAGTTTGATATTGCTTAGAAGCCCTTAAGGCATTAATCGGGGGCAGGCCACTTACACAGACAGTTCAACTTATCTGGTAGGTATTAAGATTGTCAGCAATACTATTCGTCTCCAAGTTGTTGAACACACTGAAAACTTTGATGTAATTATTGAGGAACTATATGGTGTACGAATCTAATAATTTAATGTAGATCGCGGAGCGATGACCAGAGAAATGTCTACAACAGAAAGATCACTACGCAATCGAAAAGAGAATTAATCTATTTATTTGATTGGTACACCATACCGGTGTCCCATTAACATATCTCTAATTTGGACGCAATTAATCCAATTGAATATTCGTTTATTCTCAACACTTTTTACAACGGCTATCAACTTTTGTGGATATCCCGACTCTTATTCGTTGTGAATTAATATCAAAATATTCTGTAGTCAAAATCAGTTCTCAAATTGACTCAGTTCTCAAATAACGAGCTACACACAGGTCCGAGAAACTATGAGATTTGGTCATTCCTCAATGTCAATAGTAAAAACAATTGACCGAAAAATCAGGAGAAACGAGTTTTTTCCCAGTCGAGATTTGTAATAATTTGAACAATTTGAAGTAGTAAATCTATTATTACACACCTGTCCGTGATGGTTAGGACGTACATGTACTGAACGTTGATTCGCAGGTTCAAGGTTCGAAGAGCCGCTGATTCGAATCTCGTATAGAGTTATTTTCCTGGGTCTTTCGTGCGAGGATTATCGAGTCAAATATTCCCAGTGTTGATGAGTACGTAATCGAAGGTGGGATGGATTGAGAAACTCATGGGATGTCAAAAGAAACGTTTTTGGAGCCAAAAGTTCGTAAAAGTAATTACAAACCTGTAGAAATTGATTTTTTTAAAACGCTTGTTTATTCTTATTACATTATTTTTTTAAAAATATATCTCGCTCGAAATGCTTGCTTATGTACTAAACAAAATGCATCGTATTTTAACTCAATGTCCTATATATCAGTGCAGCAGACACACAACTAGGAGAGCAAAACCCTGACTTGATGCTGTCATCCAAAGAATACCAAAACAAACTATTTAAATTCTGTAAAGACAGCATTCTCAAAAAATATAATTTTAACAAGTATACTATTACGTATATTGGAAATTAATACTGTAACATAAAAAAATACATATAATGTATGTCTACACACACACACACATCACACCACACCCACACCCACACACATCACAATTATTATATATATATATATATATATATTATATAATATATATATATCATACCTAATTTATTATAAAGTTGCCATATTAATATATATATAAGATGTATTTAAAGTAGTCGCTAACGACTTCAGTTTTTGACTGCAACTATTACATAAAGTTTTTTTAAAAATATGTGCGCGTATTGGAGTCGTTTCTGCCACTGGCACGTGCGCGCGGCCGGCGGGCCATAGCACTTTCTTTCTCCGCGGCAGATGCGGCGGCCTCCGCCGGCGGGCAGCGCAGGTGGGGTGCGGCGGGTGGGCGGGGGCGTGCGGCGGCGGAAGCGGCGAAAGAAGAAAGGTGACGTACGAGGGGAAAACCGATAAGACGCTACGTCAGTAGAAGCGAGGTAATATTAAAGATGATAAAAGAAAGCAGTGACGACCATCGTTCCAAGGATGGAGGCGGGGAGAAAGAGATATGCGGAGGAAGAAAGGACGCTGCAGGTCTAGGGATGTGAGGGGAGAAGGATGAGAAGTTTGATTTAAATTAGGCGGGTGGATGACGGCGGCGACGAAGGTAGATGAAAAAAAAAAAAAAAAAAAAAGAAAAAAAAAAAAAAAAAAAAGGAAGAAAACGAAATAGATAAAAAAAAAAAAAAAAAAAAAAGAAAAAAAAAGAGGATAAAAAAAGATAAGAACAAAAAAAAAAAGTTGGGAGATAAGGAAGCGTGATAGTAAACGCAAGGAGCAAGGAAGATGTGCAAGTTCGAGAGATGACGGACGGAGGCAGTGGCAAAGGGTTGTTGAGTGGGTGGTGATGCGTGTGAGCAGGTTGAATACGTAATGACGACCGCGAGCAGTTAGAAAAGTAAAATATGGTGGTAATGGAGAAAGACAGCTGACAAGAAGTGACGAGATCCAGCATGAAAGATAAAAAAATCTGAAACAGAAACTGTGGTATTTGGTAAAGCGAACACCAAGCCAAGCGAAAGGGAAAGCTCAATAGTATGTTTCATATACGCACACTGATGAAGATTGTCAGCTTGGAGAAGGCAGAGGCGAGGAGGCTGGGCGTGGAGGGCGAATGCCAAGTTGCGGCAACCTGGCGCTGCAGCTGGAGGCGGAGTGGAGGCTGGTGGAGGAAGGTGGGAGAGGCTACGCAAAGGTACGAGCGGAGGTGGGGAGAGAGAGAGAGAGAGCGTAGGCGAGGGCGGAGGCAAGGGCGGGAAGGCGGAGCAAGGGACGGAGCGAGGGCGGAGGCAAGGGCGGAAACAGAATGGCGGAGCTAGGGGGAGGCGAGGGCGGAGCGAGGGCGGAGGCAAGGGCGAGGTGAGGGCGGAGACGAGGGCGTAGGCGAGGCGGGGTGAGGGCGAGGTGAGGACGGAGGTGAGGGCGGAGGCGAGGGCGGAGGCGAGGGCGGAGGCGAGGGCGGAGGCGAGGGCGGAGGCGAGGGCGGAGGCGAGGGGGAGGCGAGGGGGGCGAGGGGGAGGCGAGGCGGAGGTGGAGAGGGCTAGAGCAGAGTGTATAGGGCCGGAGGTGGGGCGAATGGGTGGAGGCGGAGGCGGAGGCGGAGGTGGGGGCGGAGGTGGAGGGGCGGAGGTGGAGGGTGGGGCGCGACGCTCTTTCTCCGAGGTCATCTCCTTCACCTCCGACGCCGCTGCCGCCTCTGGCCCACAAAAAAGGGCCTCGGAATGCGGGCCCTTCACCTGAGAGCCATGTGCTTCCCTGGTCGCGACCGGGGACGACGGTGAATGAAAGAAGTGTATGCACGCTTAGCCACTTTACGAACTATTCCGCTCGAGTACTCCTAATTTAAAAAAAAAATGGAAATGTTTGATTTCTGTAGCAAAATAAATAAACGATTGACGGGCGATGAGGTGGGACGCTTGTGTCAGTTGCACTCTTTATTAAATATTATATTCTTTTTAATATATGTCGTATACCGTTGAGAATATATAATATGTTACGTATCATGTATTGCATTTTTTGCACGTTTTTCAACTTGTCCTACATTTGCTTAATATAAGATAATTCTATAACTCAAGGGTTTGCATATCTTCGTAAAACAGACTACAGCACTGCATCTTAGCATGCATGACGGGAAATTTCTTACTGCAGTGAATTCTCTAAGTACTTGTAATAGAAATAAGTAGGATTTAACTGCATTGAGTGAACAATAATATAAAAACTCATGTGCGTTCAAAAGGAAAGTAAACAACATAAATTGGATGAAGTGAAAGTAATTTGCCGTTATCCGGTTACGCTGAATTCGTTGTAGCAACTTCAGATGATGACATGCCAGTCTTCATTTCACTTTTCGGGAGTATAGGCCCTATAGTGTAAATATTTTCATGCATGGAAAATATGTGAATATAACGACAGTTCGCAGTAAATTTAGAAATATGAGACAATAATGAATTTCAATAATATAATACAGTGGCAATAATAATCAAATACAACTTTTAACTTGCATTCTTTACCTATGGAGATTAACTAGAATAAGTTCGAATTTTTTTTCCAAATTGAGGCCGTAATTGACGAACTGTTGTGTGACGTGAGAACTATTTGATAGATAGTGAAACGAAGTTTTCAAATTTTCCTTTCAATAGAAAAAATCAAAAAGTTGTGCTTCCTTTTCTAGAAAATGCCTTAGTTTTATAGATTAAATGATAAACATGTCTACGCATTAAATAACTAATTAATTACCTTCTTGCATGTACGATTTAATAATAAAAAACGAGTAGTGCCGATTAGAAATTGGAGAATTATTTTGTTTATTCTGTTAGTTACATTTACTTATCCTCGCCGTTTACTCTCAATGAGGACTTAATAATAATAATAATAATAATAATAATAATAATAATAATAATAATAATAATAATAATGAAGTATTAGTGTAAAACGTTTCCACCATTGCAAATACAATCTACTTTTTTCATATCCATATTTAATGAATCGAATCATTACCACCTATTAATTTAGATTACATTATTAGTAATTTTGCCTCCAAATCGCGCTAACACGCATAGTTGGTCAACACGTCGTTCCAGAGTCGCCATGCTATAGCAAGTAACTTGCGGAGAAATTTTAGAAAGGTAATTTTTTGGTAGACTGACTTTTAGGATTATCGCAACAGGAAGGTAGCGCATGATAGAGAGACAGATAAACGTTCACTACTCACATCGCAGTAAGTCGATCAAGATCTGAAGTCCACTGGAGGGGTAATTTTTTTTTTGAATGTGAGCTGACTCTGTGCTCTTATTGTGACAAAATACATTGGACAAATTTTTTCAATGGTTCTTTAAATTTCATAAAAAAAGTATTCGATAATAAAGATATTTCAATAAATGATTTATTATTTAGAGCCTAACATTTTACAGTAAATGTTCTGAGTTAACAATTTTATTAACTCCTTTGCATCCATAATCTGTTGACTTCTGAACCAAAATGTTTCATTTCCTAATCTTCCGCGTTCTCACCAGAAAATCATTTAACATCATGGGTATAGAAGATAATGTGAGAATCGGCATGGCCTCCAACCGGAGAAAAGCATTGTGGGTTCAAATGCCATGGAAAGTATTTTATTATGATTACGGCGAAGTCAATATAATCTAATGTAACCATATTTAAAATCCACGAACTCTGAATTCCATCCTCACCCATCCTTGCATCCTTACATTCTTTGCAGACATAAGCGTATCTCTGTTCAGGAATTGATGGCCATAAAACAATCTAATGTGCAATAAATCTATCAATATCGTAGTTTGTCCTTAACAACCTTAATCTGGTGAAACCATATCGAAACAATATCGCTTTGTTCCCCACATGGGGTACAACGCCGCAACGACAAATTTACAATCGCATAAACGAAGCCTGGGAGCCTCACTTGAGTACAGGAGGCCCTTCCGAGGACAGTGGACGTCGAGTGGAGAGCAGAAGGGCGCGAGAAGAGCCCTTGGAGAGCAGAGCAGAGCGTCAACAAAGAAGGCCGGCGGTCGCGGTGCGCTTTCAGCGGGGGCGGAGGGGGTGGGGGAAGGGCGGGGGGGCGCGGGGCGGACGTGGGGCGGGGCCTGGGAGGGCTCGAGCGTGCGCGGGGGGTGGGCGTGGCGCGCGGGGCGGGCGGGGCGCGGTCGGGCCGCGGCGGTCGGCGGGGCGGGGCGGTACGGGGCGGGGTACGGAGCAAGGGAGGGAGAAAGGGAGGGGGCGGGCGGGGAGGACGGCGGGACTTGGCAGGGGAAAGATACACAGACATGAATAGAAAGAAGGGGCAGCGTCCTGTGCATATGCTTATGAGAGCGACACCGTTCTGCACCGCCGCGGCCCTGTCAATAGAAGGGCCTTGGAAGGCATCACGATTGTCACGACGGCAGTGAAATCGGGAACGCCCCGCGCTCATCAGCAGTGCGACAAGATTTACGCACTTCCTTTCGACAAACGATTCCGGTATTTTAACGAACGCACGCATGCGCAGTTTGACTTCCCTAACCGCATTGATTCTTTACAACGGACTTCGGAAGAAATTGTGCCAGGAAACCTTCTAGTGAACGAAGAAAACTAAAGCAGTTTACTTTTTATCATGATACAACACCAATAGATCACAATATATTGTGAATGTATCTTGATTAAAGATAAGGAAAATAATTTTCTTCTTTCAAGAACAATTATTCTCTTCATTGTACTTAATAAACTCGCTGATCGCAGCATGATTACTTAATCCGATGGAAGTATAATAATGGAAATCAAGAAATACATTTAAAATGACATGCTGCTAATATTAAATTTAGCAGTAGCAAGAAAGTGAACCATGGTAAAATAATTTCGATATTCATGAAATATTCTTTATTAGTTCTAGCATGACTTTAGTGTAGAGATTCTGTTAATTAGAACGGATGTAGTTGACGTTTTCTAGTGCTTTTAAATATGGTGCAGTAGTCATAAGAATGGATATTTAGTAACTTACAAGTAAATATTCAGAAACATCTATGCGAAACTGTCTATAAAGTATCAAATATTTGTGGTATACAAAATATAAATAATAAAATATTAATAATTTATAATGTAACCTATCTTCCTTGTTTCCAATTTTAGAGAGGAAAAAATGATATATTAGAAAGATTAATAATTAGAAAAATCTAGTTTAATAAAAGGTACAGGATAATAGAAATAAAGAAGTAATGAGAAAATATATCATAACCTTTGAAAAAAATATCGGAAACTATAAAAAAATGAGGTTGACATTGTACAGGTATCTCGGTAAAATGAATGTCAACTAAACTGACAAATTTTCCTAAGAATCAACTTCTAAAAACATCATTTTTCTACAGCCTTTCACTAATTTTCAACCTTCTCTGGACACAGTTGGTAATGAAATGCGCAAATTCATACATGAAAATTAAAATCCTATGCGATGGAGTGACTTAAGAGAAATAATTTGGTAAAACCCACACTTCCTCCCCTCAACGTAAACGAAATAAATAGAAAAAATATGTTAACTAAATTTCTAAAGACACAAGCAGGATCCAAATAACTGATGTAATGTTTTTCGTCAGATTGGAAGAATGTTTTTGACGCGTGTGGTGGAAAACTTGTGTCATTTGTGGTAACATTCTGGTTCTTAGTCACATAAATACAAGCTGTAAATTATAAATGTTGTGTAAAACTATTTTATGTTTAATATGCACATATAAAACCTTTGGGCTGAAGAATTTGATAAGTTAAAAATTCCTATGGGATCAATAGCATGGATAAGAGAGATTGTAAAATATTTGGAAAGAAATTGTTTAAAAGACGAAACTATGGAAAAATACATATAGAAAGAATATTTTAAGAAAGGGTTCCTGGATAGAAGAATGAATGAAAATGAATCGAGAAGAAAAAGTACTGAGTACGGGAAAGAAACGAAGAGAAAACATATAAAGGGAAGGAATTGAAATTGGCAAGTTGGACTTACCGAGAAGAATAAGAAGAGAAATAAGAAGAAGCAGAAAAAATATCGGCGTCGTTAATCAAATTGCTTAACTACGCTCCGTGTAGTCACGGAAGTTAAGAAATTCAATACACCACGGATTCCTGGATGGGTGAGACGGGTGACCGTAGGTTAATGATTTTGATTTAGATTTATTTAGTCAAAAAACAGTAAAAACTGTATGTGACGTATGGGGGACAAATCATCAGCGAAGGTTTTCGTAAGTTCGATAATCTCTTCCCATCGTTTTAACTATAAATAGTTGAAAGATGAGTAAAAGTTAAAGGTAAATAAATAAATAAATAAATTTAAAAAAGCTCGACATTAGCAATATTTAAAAAAACTACACATTTTCGTTCCCGAGTTATAGAAAACTTATTTGCATCGGTAAACGAATTGCACATATAGTTTTTCTGCATTGCTGACAAAGTAGTAAGACGCCCTTACCTCTAATTCTACCATTACAAGCAAAAGGAGAGGTCAACAAAACGTGCGCATAGTGAAGCTATATTTACGGATCAAGCAAACTGGACAAAAACATGATGAAGATGGGAATGTGCATGTGAGTATAAGTGTGTGAAAGCAAGGAGGGAGGATTGGACAAGGTATAACTAAAGATCGTGCGTTGTCCGTGTCTCGTTTGTTAGAGAACTGCTCTGGCATTCGCCTGGTGTTGATCGGAGAAACCACGGAAAACTTCCGATCGGAGCAGCCGGTAGAATTCTTCTCCAGACAGCAGCTGGAATTCGACATAACTATTTAGCTAGCGTCGAAATTCCTGCGACCGTCGGGACTGGAATCCTAGAACCTGCCGGGCATAAGCACTGCAGTGACACTGCAGTGATGCTCTTAGCCACCTAAGCTTGAATACCGCGTTGCAGAGACTCGCTTTTTAAGAATTCAAACAAACAAACAAAAAAATGCCACAGAATTCTAAAAGAACTCGCAGCCTTGCAATGCTCATACAATGTGTAGATGCGAAAACGTACTTAAAAAGAGGAAATTATCCATACTTTTACCATCGTGCTTTGACGGATACCTTTTATTGTTGTTCTCATTATCAGCGTCAGTGACTAAACACCTGTAAAAAATTATCTCCCGTGACTTCGGCAAACCTGCATCTCCTGATGGTCACCGATGCGACGTTACGAAATCCCAAACGAGGCCACGGGCTCCGACAGCGATCTCTTCGCCCACCTTTTCTCTACGGTGAGTCGACGATTCTCAAGACTTCGAAACGACCGCGTCACCACAAATTTGCGAGTAGAAGAAGGAATCGCCAGCGTTCGGGCACGTTACCACATGCTGTTGCGAAACTGGAGATTTTGGAACGCAATATCACAAAGTATTTCGCATGGCTAGAGTTTACTGAAGTGATATAAAACTGAAATACGATTTAAACTTTTGAAGGCGTCCCAACCAGGTGTAACTAATTGTATAACTCATCAAACATCAGCTCAAACTCGTGTAATTGGTGCAGTTGAATCTGAAAAGGTATCACTGAATAAGTAGTTGTGATTTTATTTATTAGTAAAGAAGAGATAAAATACTCCATATAAAAAATGCAAAATTTATGAAGAAAACGATTGCTAGACTTCCAGCTTACACACCGACACAAATCTTTGAATTTAGAAACAATTTTCAAACTTAAGAAAACTCACAGTTTTAGCTTCTCTAACAACAACTTTATGCACTTACTTGTTATCTTGAAGGTAAAATGTCGAACGCTTTCAACAGATCGAATTCAACTTACACAATGAAATAATGGTTTAAAATATAAAAAATGTGTTTAAATAATAAATAAGTTTTCGTCCAGTTTCCCTGATCCTCGAGCAAATGCTGAGATGGCCCCTTGTTAAGCTTCTGGACATAAATCAAACTTCAAATTAACTTCTCCCCATAGCACGTCACACACAGCTTTAACTGTTTTTGACGTAAATAAATAAATAAATGGATATATGTGAGCAGGTAAGCATTCATTCTATTAATTTAATAATTTTATAAAACAATTAGAGTCTACACTATAAAAACGGTTAATTTTAACAAGCGGTAAACCACATGGTGCTCACTATTTTGCATTTAAAGCTACAAAATTACACTTAGTAGAAAGCTCGATCTTCCTTTTAAACAAAAATTCTTAGTGTTTTATATATAAAGATTTTTGCAATTTTGGAAATGTCAGAGATTTTAATTAACATAAATGCAAATGCACTTTCTTCAGTATGAGCAAATCATTTCAAGAAGAAATTTTCATTCGTTTTCCAAACAAAATAAAAAAGGTCTCAGGAACTTCATATAAAGTACTCCCAATCTTAACGATTTCCGGAACGGTCCATTCAGCAGATCTTTTAAGGCTTTTATCAAATTGCAGCTCCGAAGATTCACATTTAACAGAGTTTTGGGAGACACATCCATCAATCCAACTTGATTTCAGGCACCAAACCGATATTTGAAATAATTTTCCTGAGGTAATTCCAATACTTTTCATCCCTATTCGATTGTAGGGCCGGCAGGAGATATAAAGAGTGACCTCTGTCCTGTTTCTAGGCCACCTATAGTTGTGAACAATACAAATTTAGAAGTAGTATTATACCGCTTCACACATACACGTTAAGGTGTGGAGAATAAAGTCTAAAAGCTGTTTTAAGCAGCAAAATGGGACATCATGTTAATAAGATTCATCACATTAATTGTAAAATGAAATAATTTCATTTTAAAACAAATATTTGTCATTTAATATGGTGTTTCCTTTAAAAAATACATATATGCTAATTTTAAATGTTTTTTAAATTTTATAATTTCCTAAGTTATGCGAATCAATGCAGTAAAAATATTCGCTGAAAGACTTGTTGTCTTACACAGTATAAGTTAATAAAGTTTATTTGTTGGCATAAACTCTGTGAAAGAACAGTGTTTTCCAAAAGGTTTCCACGACCAAAACATTGTAAACCGCGGGATCAGATCTTAATCTAACCCATCTCACAACTTTAAATCTTGAATTCAATTCTGTACATTGACACCGCGTAAGGAAAATTATATTTACTTTAAACTTTTCAAGAGTAATTCCACACGCTTCAAAAACAATGACGATGCAGTAATGCAGCACTTCTATACCGAAGCATCTTTGCGTGTTAACGCTTTTGAGGGAATGTAAATTTGCACATTTTTTTGACGGAGAAGCAAGAGTGGTCCTGCGCTACCAGAGTGGATGGTGCTTGTTCATCAGAGCCACGCCGGAGGAGAACTGAAACTTGCGGGAGAGCGGTTGAGTTCTAAGGTCCCTTGCTTCTAGGGGCCACTGCGGTGCACAAGTTGCATCAGCCTAAGGTACGACCCTAAGAATGAACAAGGGATACTAAAGAAGAGCGAATTTATAATTTATTATTATAATTTTGTACAATTTTATATTGTTTTTTAACAGTATTTCTCTGGGAAAATATAGACTTAAGATGAAATTTTAAACCACCACAGGGATCCCCAAACTTTTTCGTTCGTCGACCCCTTTTAAAAGGATCTTTGGCTCCATCGACCCACGGTGTAGGAGGCTCAGGGCGTCAACAGACAGGCATCACTGCAGTGCCTTTGCCCAGGAGGTTCTAGGGTACGAGTCTTGACGGATTTGCGACACTACCTAGCTAGGTTGAATCCAGGCGCTGTCTGGAGGAGAACTCTAACGGCCGGATCCTGTGCACGGCAGTTTTCCGTGGGTTCACCGATCAACACCAGGCGAATGCCGGAGCAGTACCATAGCAAACGGACCACAGACCGCGCCCGATCTTTCCTTACCCTTCCTTGTCCTATCCTCGTCCCTTACTTACACACACACACTTACATGCACTTACCATACCCTTACCACACATGCCGGGAGATCAGTCGAGAGCTTAAGACTTGTCCCGGCTGTGGCGGTGCCTCGCTGTTGGGAGATGTGATATAAGATTGGGGAAATTCAGCGGCAGACCTCAGCGGTAGACGCAGAATCACCAGTCAATCAATCAATCAATCAATCAATCAATCCATTGACCCCCCTAACGCTATTCTGTTCAGCATATCATACACTATTTTAACTCAAATAATCGTTCATAAATGTCTTAAAGATAATTTCGTACACCAACATCTTTGGGAAAAAATCTGGATTTACAATATTGATAACGCTTCCGTTTCTGATTAGCTGAGTTTCTCATCTTTGTTGGGTGGTTATAAACGTTTGTATTATACCTGGCGCACTGGCAATTCTCCAGCGCCTATTGCATGGAGTATTTTCTTCGAGATACAATATCATTATCATATATGCATAGTCATATAATCATTGTCTTACAATACATAGTTGCAGTTTGTTGAGTTTTCAAACATCCTAAACAGTTACGTAGGCAGGTTCTCAGATATCCAAGTGCAGAAAATCGCAACGGATCTATCTGGAATAAACATGAAATTCAGATTAAAATCTAATTGGTATAAATATAAGGCGAGAGTGGGGAAAATAAGCATGAGATGCAGTTGGTTTTACTCGTTTCCGATAGCCGTCCGCAAGGCCCATCATGAAGGGTCCCTTGCTTTAAGGGTCCCTTGCTTCTAGGGTCCCTTGCTTCTAGGTTCCCTTGCTTCTAGGGTCCCTTGCTTCTAGGTTCCCTTGATTATAGGGTCCCTTGCTTCTAAGGTCCCTTGCTTCTAGGGTCCCTTGCTTCTAAGGTCCCTTGCTTCTAAGGTCCCTTGTTTCTAAGGTCCCTTGCTTCTAGGGTCCCTTGCTTCTAAGGCCCCTTGCTTCTAAGGTCCCTTGCTTCTAGGGGCCACTGCGGAGCACCAGTTGCATCAGCCTAAGGTACGACCCTAAGAATGAACAAGGGATACTAAAGAAGAGCGAATTTATAATTTATTATTATAATTTTGTACAATTTTATATTGTTTTTTAATATTATTTGTCTGGAAAAATATAGTCTTAAGATGAAATTTTAAATTTTTGTGAAATAAAATAATTAAAAAAATTGTTTGCTGTCTGATATAGGGATATGTTGAAAGGGAAATACTATATTATATGTTTTGTTGCTCTTTATCAAAAAAAAAAAAATTATGAAGTTCATTTCTAGCTTTTTGTAATCAACAAGATCTTGATTTTACCTATCAATCGCCTATACTAGTCGTTTTGTGGCTTCCATCTAGCAGACAACTGATGATGATGGCTAAGCCATCGAAAGCTGCTATTGAATTAAAAAACATTGTTGGCAATGACAACATCTTTAATTATATCAATCGCCTACTCATATTCGGCTATACACCCACGATTGACCTCTTGATCATCACTGATCTCCTTCGAGCTTTCATCGACATGTAGGGAGTCGGTACCGACTCCGTTGGGAATTCCCGACGTGCATAGACAGTTATTGAATCGATTATTGGGAAAGTAAGTGGGCGCTGAAGGAGTGGGTGCGTATACTCTGATTTACATACAATGGCACTTCAAGGCTACGAGCTGGAAGAAGAGGGGGCACTGTCATTCAATCGGGAGCTTCGTTACGACTTAAATGTTTGGCTTTAGAGTTCCGATTTGGTGACAATACTCTCTTTCCAGTTCGTAACCTTCAAGTGTCACTACTGTTACAGCGGAGTATAGAAGGAAGAGAGAAGGGGGGATGCAAGGAGAAGGCAAACTAGCCAACGGGCGAGTAAGTGGGTTGGTGGGAGATAGGCTGATAGGGCGGGGAAGAATGGGCTAGGGAGACAGGGGCAGGTGGGAGGGGAAACGGCTGAAAAAGCATAAATGTCTAGTAGACTTGAAGTGATTATTTTGTTGAGTTGGTGAGCGGAAGGGTGAATGACTGGGTGAGCGGTTGAGTATAAGCGAGAACGATTTCTCTTGTTGGGACGGGGCGGGAACGGAAGTGGTGGGCAGGATTGAAAATGACCTGGCCGGTGAGTGGGTATGCGAGTGGGAAGGAGTGTTTGAACAGGCGAAAGGACAGACGGACACATGGGCGGCGTTGAAATGTAGGATGTAGGCTATGTTTTTAATGCACGTTCACTGCAATGCCATCGCTAAATTTAAGTCCGTGAATAAGCTCCGAAACTGGACTCGAAAAGGTATTTCAGAGCTCTCCACTAATTATAATCATTTATATCTGGTAAACCAGAATTGTCAATTTATTTAAAATCGGGATATGTGGCTCAGGCCATCAACTAAAGTTGCTGCAGTGTCTCTGACCGAGAGGTCCTAGGTTTGAGTCCCGACGATGGCAGAATTTTCCACACCAACTAGATAGCTGGGTCGAATTCAGTCGCTGTCTGGAGGAGAATTCTAGTGGCCAGCTGCTCTGATCGGTAGTTTTCCGTGGTTTCTCCGATCAATACCACGGGAATGCCGGAGCAGTACCCTAACAAACGGGCCAGGGCCCGCGCGCTATCTTTCCTAACTCTTCCTTGCCCTGTCCTCACCCTTTACTTACAGAGACGTACACTACTTTCTCAACACTACCACACATGCCGAGAGACCAGCCAAGAGCTCAGAGCTTGTCCCAGTAGAGTTCGTACCTCGCTGGTGGGAGATACCAGGTCGGGGGAAAACCCAACTTTCTGGCAGGAAGTTCATCGCCGGATCTCACCAACCAGCGGGGGAAGATCACCGTCACCTCCAACGATAAAGCATGTACTACACTTACGGAACTAATGATCTAAGCAGTTGAAGCACCCGAAATAATGAATCAATCAATTTTATTAAAAACATTTCATCTATGCGCATCTAAAATATGTAATTTTCATAACACGCGTTGCACTCCGTTCCCGTGTAAATATTATTTCGCTATCTTCCAAGGCAGTCTGGGGGGTCTTGTGGAAAGTGGTTCCGGTTGCCGGGCGAGTGTGCTCGACCGATGGCACTTGCCGAGCGCGAGGGCAGGCGGGAGGTGAGGGAGGGAGGAGAGGGCGGCGGGCGGAGAAACGGCGGTGTTTCCCCAGAGCAAAGTGCAGCCTCTCCGCAGAGCGTTTGCCTCGGAGCAGCAGCGCTGCTGTCCTTTCGTGAGCCCCCTCACGCCGCTGCGCCGGCAGATCGGAGGACGCGAACGGCTCTGCTTCGGGCGCGCATCCGCTTCCCCCCCCCCTCCCACTCCACGTGCAGTCCCATCGTTTGGGATTTCACGTTGCTGTGGGTGCCGAAACGTACGTTTATAAAGAACTTATGAAGTTACTTTAGTGGCCTATCTATTGAGTGATATATTGACAAATGTGTAACTACCATTAGCACATTCCCTGGGCACCGCTTTTGAGTTTTTTTTATAAATTTTAAATGTCATATTCAATTTATTACAATATATAAACTTATTTTTTATTACCCAACGTATATCTCAGTCAACTTATACCAGAAAATGGTGATCGAAGAAGAAAAATTCTGAATTTTGAAATTTGGAATGATTCTTCTTTGGTACTTGGGGCAGGTTATAGGTACGTCATATGCACTTTTTATTCAGTAAGAAAATGTACCTACTTTAATTTTGTGTTGAGCGTAATGTTCGGTAGGAGTGACAGTTATGGAGATACGTGCAAAAAACACAGGAAAATCACACAAAAACGACTCTTCTACCCTCGGCTCATCACCCCCCCCCCTCACGCTTCTGTACTATAACAATAATGTGCGCTGTGTACCAACGTACAATCTGGCGAAGTGTCAAAATTCTATAATTTATATGCACTCGTATTTAATTTGATTATGCTAGTATACCGTTTCCTTAGGAATATCATATTTAATCGTTACACTTTTTGACTTTTTGACGTTAAATCCAATATATCCACATCCATATCCATAACTGCAATAAATTTCTTCAAAAAAAAGTTGTGAATAGATTCTAATTTCATGATAACTACGAACTGACAAAATACCAACTTTGGAGTTGTCGCTGCAGTGCTTCACAAGCAATGGAAATAAGTGTGGGTTCCGTTGTAACCAATACTGCCTTCGTAATTGCAGCATCCGCTGTAGATATTTTGATTAAGCTCCGCCTGCATCGCTTACCGGTAATCATCATTCTCGCTCCCAGATTAGAAATAATGGCTCTCGATTGAATCGTTATATCTGATATTAACAGTGCACACGCGAGACAAGATCAGTGGCAATGAAACACATCATTTCTACTTGCACATATCGTTGGTTGCTGACAGTAATCGATAAATTCTTAACATCGAATAATTGTTTGGTACACTGTTACTATTTTTCGAGTTTACTTTATAAATGTGGTGTGGACGTATCTGATTCTGATTTATTTCTTACCTCACATATCTTCTATACTTTTATTTTACTTTTATAAATAATTTTGGAACACATTGACAAAACGTGGTAATGTAATATGATAGGAACATATTGTTTCTGTGGAACACCAAATTTATTCAGAGCAATGACATCGGTCTTGTAACTTTTTACCAAGTCACTGGAAAAGAAGCCATATCGTGGTCTACCTAGGAGGATATGCAAAGAAGCCTCGTAGAGAAAAAAGAATAACACTAGTATCAAAAAAATCTGCCTCATTTGTTCTAACAAACTACCACACTATGAATTCGAGTTAGTTCAAACGAAAATTGGAACATGGTTCTGGAGAAAGTGTCGTACAATAATAAGTAGCATTTTTTTGCCTTCCATTTAATCTTTCCGGTCACCAGTCGACACCAGAAAGGAAATATGGATTTAACCATTGGAAAGCACTCTACGGAATGAGTCTCCATGAAAACCCATCTTTAATGTTTTGCACAATGGAAGGAAACAGAGACATTTGAATAAAAACACAGATTGACGCAATACTATAATGTCAGATTTAACATTAGAAACATAAATGGAGAGAAATCGTACGAAAAGAGATCTCTACTTCCTTAAATAGTTGAATCTCCAGAATTTGGCTTCAAGAGGTCACAGGCAGGAAATTAGAGATGGTGACGATATAGTCAACAACAAGGGAATCTTTGTAGCTTTACTTCAACTCGTAACTGTCTTTGGCAGAAAGTTTGATTTATGTGTAAAAAATCTAGGATCAACCTTATACATTTCTCTAGCCATTTATACTTAGTTTCTGCATTTCATAGCATCTGCTGTTTGTTAACACGTGTTAAACAAAGTTTGAAAAGCAAAATATTGTGTCCTGATTATGGATTGATTCTACTCCAGATAATTGACATACTGTACAAATGAGCGCAAGTTGTGAGATACGAGGAAATTGATTTTTAGTGTATGACAATCTCAAAAAATCGTTTCTTGACTTCATCTTCATCAGTCAAAAGAATGACGAGAGAATTTTTGAAGTAATTTAGGGAAGACATGAAGCTACTTTACGGAACATACTTAGAAAGACGACATGAAGCTACAGGATTGCCGATCTAAGAGCTTTGATAATGCAAACGTAGTGGCCGAACACGAAACGAGTTCGTGAAAGAATATTGAGAACAAACTTGAAATGCTCCTTATGTGTGATTATCATTCACTAAATGTTGTAGATGCGTAGGCTTCAAAGCAAAAAGTGAGGATGGTTACTTTTTTTGGAATCTGTTTTTATAATAATGGTAAAAAATGAACGAGATGTCAAGAGTGTCAATGAAAACATTTACAAAAAGTGACCAAAGAGAAAGAGAAAATAATAGTAGAAAACATGAGAAGACATCGTTCAAAGAATGAGAGAGCTATTTGAAACGACCTACGACTACAAAAAGGAAAAACTTATTTAGTGAGTCAGACAAGTCAAATACACAGAGATACACATGAATACAAACAAGATTCCATTAGGAAGAGCGTCCAACAGAAGTGAATGACCACGCAGGAACATGAAACCCGCTGGAGATGACAGCGCAACAAAGGGGCGAGGGGGCGGGCGAAGGATACACGCAAGGCCAGCCGCTCTCCGCCTCCGCGAGTGACGCCAGCGCAGCTCAATTCAGACAACGCTCACCGCCGCGCGCGCCCCGACGCGTCGCGTCTCACCACGCCCCTTTGAATTGAATTGAGTTGAGTTGAGTTGAGTTGAGTTGGGCTGAGTTGGGCTGAGTTGGGCTGAGTCGGGCTGAGTCGGGCTGAGTCGGGCTGAGTCGGGCTGAGTCGGGCTGAGTTGAGCTGAGTTGAGCTGAGTTGAGCTGAGTTGAGCTGAGTTGAGCTGAGTCGAGCTGAGTTGAGCTGAGTTGAGCTGAGTTGAGCTGAGTTGAGCTGAGTTGAGCTGAGTTGAGCTGAGTTGAGTTGAGTTGAGTTGAGTTGAATTGAATTGATGCCTTATTTTTACGTGGCGAGACTCAGGCCATCAGGCCTGCTCTTCGTCTGACCACGCAAATTTCAATACGCTCCTTTCACCAACTAGCACAGAAAGGAGGTATTTCTTGGGCGAGAAACAGGCTATTTGAATTTAGCTCAGAGGCGTCATTTAGGCTTGAGGATCTTTTGCGTGCAAGTAGCATGGGCAGCAGGCTTTACTTTTCCTCCGAAGGAGGGAAGGTGCGAAGGAATTTTTCGCCCTAAAAATCCACGGCTTCGATCAGAACCCACCAACTTGGGTGTAACAGTCCGATACGCTAACCGTTACCCCTTCCGGTCCCCATACAGATCGGCCTGCTCCGCGCCGACCTGCCTTTGCTCTGCCTTGCCCCGCTCTGACTACAACTTGTGGCTCTGGGCGTCAATTGCGAGAACTCTGAGAGAAAGTCTCTCAATTTATCTGATTTCGAACTATTTGTATATTTTAAAGCAATTGATAAATCAAAACTTTTCATATGCACTAAACTATGTGTCTATTCTCTTGGAGAAATAATCCGCCGCTAATGCATCTATTAGATTTGACGGGTTTCTGAAATAAACGATTCAATTGATGTCACTGCAGTGCCTATGACCGGAAGGTCCTAGGGTTTCACTCCCAACGGTGGCAGGATGTTCGACTTAAGCTACAGGTCGAAATTCAGCCGCAGTCTGAAAGAGAATTCTAGCGGCCGGCTGCTCAGATCGGTAGTTTTCCGTGGTTTCTTCGATCAACAACAGGCGAATGCCGGAGAAGTACCCTAACAAACGGGCCACGAACCCCGCGTTCTACCTTTCCTTCCTCTTACTTGTCCCATCATCACCCTTCACTTACACACACGCATACTTATATGCACCACACATGTCGAGAGACCAATCGGGAGCTTAGTGTTTGTCCCGGCTGGGGCGGTGCTCCGCTAGTGGGAGACACCTGGTTGGGGAAAAACCCGGAAGTCGACGGGTATGTCGACACCTAATCTCGCCATCCAGTGGGGAATATCAGCGCTATCTCGTGCGCTAAAAATATTCAATACATTTACGGGACATATGACCTTAGCCGTTGACGCGCCCGGAATCACTAATCAATCAACCACTTTGACCCATTCTGAGCCGCTCTTTCCCATCTTGTCCCTCCATGGCTAGTCTTGACCTACCCCGCTCTGCCTCCCCAGCCGCGTTACGTCCTGCCCTGCCCACTCCTGTGCGGTCTCGTCCCGTCTCGTTGCGTCCCGTCCTGACCCGTTGTGTCCTGTCCCGTCCTGTCCCGTCCCGTCGCGTCCTGGCCCGTTTCGTCCCGTCCTGTCGCGACGCGTTCCGACCTGTCCCGTTCCGCCTCGTCGCGTCCCGTTCCATCGCTTTCGTCGCGTCGCGTCTCATTTCGTCCCCACGCGCTCCACCACGCCACACTACCCCACACCACACCACGCACGCCACGCTCCGTCCTTGTTTCCCGTACCAGCACCACTTTACGACCGCTGCCCAGCATCCGCGCACGCAGATTGGGCGCGGTGCGGCGCGGCGCAGAGACAAACGCCGCCGTTTCCTGCCTCGCCCCTCGCACTTTACGTTCCTCTGGCGCAAACATCACTTTCGGCCGCGCTCACACGCGCGTCATCTGTTTGCGCCGCGCGTTCCTCCACCGCCCCTTCCGCTTCGGACCGGTGAAGAGGGGCGACGTGTTCCACACAATCGCCCACGGAATTTACGTCACAGCCATGGGTGAAAATGGGCGAGTCTTGCCTACGTTTGACCCTCAGACTGAAATTGACGTGGAGACTGTGCGAGGAAGATGCCAAGGTTCCAAACAAATTGTAGAACTTTTCCGTCGTCGCGTGCCAGACTCAGATGCGAATGATTACATGAATGTCGTGATGAATATCGTGAAAATTGTTGCCATAGGTGTATTCGTAAGCAATATCACCTGCATGTATACAAGTGCTACAATTTGTAAAGTCTGATGTGATTTATAAAATAACATTAAAAATAATAAGACAGTTTCTTTATACCTTCTTTTTAATACGCTTCTGTTTCTAATAAACAAGATACAATTTCTTGCGTCGTTGCAATGATCAAGAGTTTCTTTTGAACATATATTTTTTGATTGAAAATGCAAGTATTTGTCTTGATTTAATAACATGCAAATGTAAATTAAGAGAAAAGAATCTCCAATTAGCTCATCTGCCTTGTTAATAGTTATCATAATATGTTTTGCTGGTTTTAATACCATACGTGTAAAACATACTATACAATCTGAATAAAAAACTCAGATAATACCCGGATTACACGTTAATAAGATTAAGATTCATTATAATACAATACACTCAGCGTTCACTTAAGCATTTCATCGACATAGATGCTTTAATGAAACCAGTTGTGAAAGCGAATACTACCGAGTTTTTGTTATGTACAACATAACCTCTGACAGACACTTTCTACCACAGTTGATGCTCTGTTGGTATCGATGAATAAATCATTCTCTGCACACATTGACGAAACATTTGCATTTTCATACTCGTCCCGGCACGTGCCCTTTGGACCTTACTCGTCCCCGTTTCGAGCGGCGACCGGTTGCAAAATTACATCGCTTGCGTTTCCACGCGGAAGCCGCACCGGAGCGGTCAGCGAACGGAATATCGACAGTCAGCTGTCGACTAGTCGACCTCCACGTCGAACATCACCGCCGCCTCCCGCGCCAACGTTCTCACCTGTGAGACTGACATGTCAGGGCGTTTAATTGCTTATACAGCCACATAAATGTTTTCGGCGGGACGAAGTATATATTTTGGCATTCAGAAGAAAAAAAATTGTAGCAATTTCGTCACGCGTTTTACGATAAGAACAGATGTCAAGTTAAAAACCGGTTTAACGAACCTTGTAATTTAGTGATTACGTAACAGTGCGAGTTCCGGTAATCAGTAAACACGTGCACACCTATCATTATTTTCGTAGCTGCTACCGGGACAAGTGGCTCAGGGCATCAGCTGATGTTACTGACGTGTCTCTGGCCGAGATGTCATCGAGTTCGATTCCAGACGGTACCAGGATTTTCGTTCTGCTGCTGCCGGGAGGAGAACTCTAACGGCAGGCGGTGCTGTTAGGAAGTTTTTTGGTTTTTTTTTCGATCAATACCAGGGGAATATCGTAGCAATATCCTACAAAAAGAGCCACGGACCGCGCGCGATCTCTCCTTCCTATTCCTTGTCCTATTCTCACCCATTCTTACACACACTTACACTAACATATACTACACTACTACATATGCTAGGAGTCCGGTCGGAAGCTTACAGCTTACCCCGGCTGGGGCGGTCCCCGTTGGTGGGAGATACCTGGTTGGGAAAACACCGTTAGCCGACGGTTGGTCGTCGCTGGATCTCGCCATCCAGGGGGGGAGATCACCTCCACCTCCCGAGAAAGACGTGAACTACACTTACAGAACTAATAACTTTAGAAGTTGAATCACCAGCAATCAAGCAATCGTAGCTGCTAGTTTTGGGAGCGTCGGTAAACTTTATTTAAGAAACCTATATTCTTCGTATTTATTTCTAACTTTGCATATAAAAAACTTCCCGGAAAGAAAAAAAGAAACAAGATATGAAAGAAGTTTTACATTTTCATTTGCAGTTTTTTTAAAATTATTAAAATGAAATCATTGGTATTGCCGTAACTTGAATAGAAGCACATTTTTACACGATGCTTATTTCCTAATGAAGGACATTACAGTGCAATAAATGTCTCAAGTGTGCGATTTTCATGCATGCATGTCCAGCTTTTTCTGGATTCATACTGCTGACGGAATATTGGCGATCAAGTATGTCATTTAGGAAGAGCAGACAATTATTTTTTGATATATTTTTCAGATGATAGTACTTTACTTTTTGTGTTTTGCCTTTTCCTTCCACGACATTTTAGTGTGTTATACTGGTAGAAGTTTTTTTATTTGACATATTTTCATTATTTTGTGTTTGTTACTAATATGTTATTATAAATAATGAATGAAGGAAAATCAATCATAGAGTTGTAAATGTACCCAAACACTGGTAACTAGTCTTCTGAGATAGTTAACGAAGTTAGTCAATGTTTCAGCCTAACTAAATTGCTTACAGAAAATGCAATCTCCCAGCCTTTTTAGTACGTGTTAAAGTAGGGGAAAGATTAATGATCGCGGAAATGAAGTAATTGTAATTGAATCAAGTACGAGATATTATATTTTTCACAAATTACAGAGAAATTTGTACATTTTCCATTCACTCTGTACATTTAATGTTTCCAAAATGTAAAAACTACTCATATTTTTGAAAAGTTGTAATGACCTTATTTTGAGATCTGTTTCTCACTGATTTCATTTAGAAAAACAGTCTCTCTCTTCAATAATGTAATTTTAGGAAGACACCAAAAATTAAACTTTTGCAATTTTCGAAAAATTAAGGATTTGAACAAAAATAAGACTTGCACCCTTAAGCGTCCCAAACGCTCTCCGAGGACAAATTTTAATACAAAAATTTGGAGCCATTTTTGAGAAAATTTTGAAAATTTTGAGGCTTTATATAATGTATCCCACAAAATTAACATATAATTATGAATCACAGAGAAGCTTGAATGTATTTAAATCGATCAGGGAATATTGATTTTGGAGAAACTCGGCCGAACGGTTCATACGCTAGTGTTGATTACAGACAGACTGACGGACAGTCGTTAAGCCGTCAGTCGATTTTTCGGTATCACGAACTCACAAAAAAAAAAAAAATTGACTACGTAACGTGTTAGAGAAAAAAAACCATTTATAAAAAAACGATTATTTACGTTTTCGTTACCAGAACCGGCGGGGTTTTCACTTCGTTTTCGGGCGCTTGTTTACAATAATTTCTCTTCTTACGAAGTAAAAGCAATAATGCAACATTGTCTTCGTGGGCACGAAGTTGAGGTTGTTATCACCATATACTCATATCATTACGCAGCCTTCCAGATGGAAATAGGATCGGAATGGGGAAGGAACGAGTGATATTTAATCCCTGCCCTTGGATCTGCTAAGTCAATTACAGTAGCTGTTGTCACTATAGCGTCTGTGATCGGGAGGACGTAGGGTTTGAATCCAGGCGGTGACGGATTTTCGAATCTAAGCACAAAGCGGGTAAAATTCAATCAGTCTGGAGGATAATGCTTGTGGCCGGCTGTTGTGATCAAAAATTTTCCGTGATTTCTACCAGATTAGTACTAGACGAATGATGAAGCAATCTAACAAAGGAACCATGGGCTGAGAGCGATCTTTGTTTCTTGATACTTGTCCCCTGATCTTATCATGCAAACATGTTAACATCTGCTGCACTACCTCACAAATCTGGAGACCAGTTGAGAGTTCAGAATTTGATCAGACTGGAAGAAATACATGGAGGCGGAAATCCCAGAAGACATCATGAAGGCGGGTGCCGGATCTGACTTTCTAGCGGGGAGAATCATATCCCTCTCCGCGGGATATATCGTACACTACATTTAAGGGACTAATGACATTAGAAGTTGATTCGATTGAAAATACAATATAAGATATCAAAATATTAAAATTAATTTCGATCAATCATATATGAAAATACAAATCATGTGATTCCTAAAACTGATTGATTAGTGATTGCGGGCGCGCCAGATGCTAATAGTATTAATCCCGTAAGTGTAGTGATTATGTTTTCCTGGAATGGGGTAGTGATCTTTCCCGCCCAGGATAGTGGCTAGCTGGGTTTTTCCCAATCAGGTACGAGAATCACCCACCAGCCAAGCACCGCCCCAGTCGGTACAAGCTCTGAGCTCCCGACCGGTCTTCCGGCACGTGTGGTAATGTAGAGCATGTAAGTGTAAGTGTATAAGTACGGAGTAAAGACAGGCCAAGGAAGAGGAAGGAAAGTCCGTGGAATGTTTGTTAGGGTACTACTCCTGCATTCGTCTAGTATTGATCGAAGAAACTACGGGTAACTACCGACCAGAGCAGCCATCCGCTAGAATACTCCTTCATACAGTGGCTGAATTCGACCTACCTACGTATCTAGTTTCCGAAATCCTGTCACCGTGGGAACTCGAACCCTAGGACCTCCCGATAACAGTACTGCTGTGACATACGAGCCCCCTCCCCTTAACTGGCGGGGGGGAAGCATCACCCCTTCCCCGTGGGATATGTGACGCCCAACACTTACGGAACTAATGACATGATTCGCCCGGAAACACAAAATAAGCAATACCAAAAATTACATTAAAAAATTTAAAGTCGCATCAACTACTAGGTTATTAGCGACCACTGTTGCTAGTAACGGTATGGTACGATATGATGATGACACGATATGATGATGATGTTAGGGGGGTGAAAGGACGAACACAATACAACCACGCCCGAGGCGGGACTCGAACCCGCGATCCTTCGATCCGAGTTCGCTACGGCACTACTGCCTTACCGATCTAGGGCATCCGGGCCGGCAAAAATAATTTGTTACGTTACTGCTAACTCACAAAATTACATAGTCTGCACCCAGCGAAAGGCAGGAGGCACCCCCAAGGTCAGCGGCATCGAGGCGGTGATGCTTTGGGCGCTGCAGTCGGCTCCTCCGCTGTACGAGCCGAGATGCAGACTTGCAGAGGCGGCTGGCGGCGTTGAGGGAGGGGAGCGGGGCTGGGCGGCTTCTCGTTTCCGCATGCGCCGACTCGGTCGCCTTCGCGTGGCCCTGGGCGCGTGCGCTGCCACCGCCTCCCCCTCCCCCTCCCCTTCCCCCTCTTCCCCTCTCCACCACCCACCTGCCCTCCCGCGGACAACGAGCGCTTCCATTTGCACATTCTTCGCGGGCAGAGCACCACGCGATATTCCAGTGCCTTCTTTATCAAGCAACCTTTTTGGTGGCGTGTTCGTTGCGAAAGAATAGTTGTTTCTTTTTGTTATTTAAGGTCGCATCAACTTCTAGGCCGTTAGCGACCACTATTGCTTGTATGGGAACTGAGGATGACACGATATGATGATAGGGGGTAAAAGGACGAACATAATACAACCATGCCCGATGCGGGACACGAACCTGCGATCCTTCGGTCCGAGATCGCTACGGCACTACTACCCGAGCAATCTCGGCGATCCGGACCAGCGAAATAACAGTTTGTGTGTACCGTCGATTAAAAACAACAACAAAAAAACACAAGAACTTAAATAAACATTACACAATTTTCTTGTCCCTTTTTTAAAAATTCACATTGATGTTGCTGTCGAGTAAAAGTGGTGTGATTTACATGGCAAAATTAAATATTCCTAAGTATGATAGAGTTGACTAAATAATGAAGATTCAGTTAAGACATTACAATAAGGTAGATGTATGTACACTGCTTGGGCGATGCAAAAGTTAATGGCGCAAACGGTGAAAATCATGTCTGATTGAAGAGAAGAAAATAATTGATATAGTAGATTTTTGTATATTCTAATTCTGTGAGGTGCCTTGTTTCTCTAGAACAAAGAAGAAGTCGCTCGGGATTACAAGCAATTTTCAATAACCACATTTTTGTTGCTCTTTATACCTTTCATTCAAAAGGTGTTTCATGGAAGATAGTGAGAGATGAAGAGGGAGCTGGTCTTACGGAATGTGCCATGGGCATTGGTGATTTGTCTCAAAAAGTGATTAAGTTAAGTTGTACCACTTTCATCAGAAGAATCAATAGATTTTTCAGTTCTTAATAACCGGCTAATAATATCCATTGTCAAAAATTAAAAGAGAAAAAATGGGAAAAATTTTTGAGTGAGTGTTTTTTTAGTCAGTAGTATGAGACCGGATGTAAGTCACGCGCTGTGTTTCCTTGTAGGCGGTATGTCGCTAATGTCTTGAACACAGGCAAGCCCCAAGCCCAGTGTACTTGAGCTACTGTTTGGCTGCCATATTAACAGAATTCTAGAGCGCTTGTCAGCAAACCGAAAAGCAATGAAGGTGCACCCTTTCTTGACCACTATACTGTCCACAGGGCGTGACTTGATGTGGTATACTGTTCCTTAGAATTTTTAATTTCGCAAATATGCATACAATTCTGACACATAGTCAGCTGGAAACGTAAATATTTTAACTATTCGGGAAGGGTTGTGGACGCCAAATGAACTAATTAATGAATTGGAACGTCATGGAATTGTCAGTCTCACTTATTTGCTCAGTAATTTTTTGTATCAGCTGTGAGTGACGACAAAAATATAATCTTGTTAAAAACTGACTCTGCATTTGTCGAGTTCTTGAAAATCAGTAGTTTTTGGAACCTTTTATTGAGGAATCTATTAGAGTTTAAATGTCTCGGTTTACTTAGTTACACACTAATGGCTACTTGCATAACGTTGCGATCGTTTTTCAACTGAAACCCAAGACCTTAACCAGCATGCTCATATTTAAAAGGTAGACACAAGTTTGGTAAAATTTTATGAAACGAAAATGGGATTTATTTGATAATAATGTATTTTTAATAGAAACAGGTTAAAATATATTGTTGTAAATGAAATTACTGCATATTTTTGGTTCATACAAGTAATTTCAAGGAAAATTATTACCTAAAACACTTTTATTCTCATTCTTCCTTTCTAAACTTCTTCAATTAGTTAACTTATAATTCGATAATTACAGGTAGCTTTACTGACCTATATTAAAACATTGAACGCCATTATGAAGCAATAATTACAAAATGGAATCCAAAAATTAATCTGGCTTAGAAACTTTCCACAACTTCCCTGTTTTCCATCATTTTTATTTCATGTGTTTACTGGGATCGTTAAAATACATTTAAGTGTTCAAGGGAACTTCATATATATTTGAATGAGAGTTCATTATCTTTTGGGTATTCTATTAGGTTACCTTTATTAATTGTTTTAGATATCTGAATTTTTATATTTGAATTAACTCAACGACATGACATTTAAAACAGTTCACCAAGTCTCGTTTTCTAGATTTCTCCAATTCAGTAGAACAATAGAATATAAATATATTTATAGGCCTTTTTAAGCTTCTCAAGTTACTATCTCTTGTCATTGCTGTTCAGTAAATTTAGGGTTCAACTGACTGATTACTTAATATCTATTTTCTACTATTTTGACATGATTATTTAACACGATATCTTGAGCTTTAGCACGATACATTCTAAGATGATGTCGAAAGCCTTTAACGATCACCATAAGAGTTGACACTACCGAATTGGATACATATTCTATGAACGTGACATATCCTAAAATTAAGTCCGCTTTTGAAATTCCGCTTTATAAGAGAAAACATATGATGTCAATAAAAAATATGGACCTTTCTCGTCCATGTTCCTCGAGACTACCCGTAAAACGTTTCTAGGGAAAGAAATAACTAACAGACGAAAAATTCAAATACGACACACATACTTCAGAAACTCAAATCACAATGAGTACCCCACATTCTAATGCCAAAATTATAAATTTAACAGATCAAATTATAGGAAGATACGGAAGGCCCTTCTTCGCACATTGTTGCCAAGAGGATTTCACCGAATTATGTCACGAGCAGGCACCAATCCTCTATAGACTTTACATGCTGATGCGAACATTATCACCTGCGTTTCGTAATAATTTATGCGTCTCTGCAGCCAAGGGGCTGCCAAAGCGGGCGACCGCCGCGAGAAAGCCCGTAAGTTGAGCCCCGCGCGGCGCGGCGCGGCGCGGCGCAGTGCGTTGTGTTGTGTTGTGTTGTGTTGTGTTGTGTTGTGTTGTGTTGTGTTGTGTTGTGTTGTGTTGTGTTGTGTCGGGGCGGAGCGGAGCGCGGGGCCTAACGCACGGGCTTCCAGCGGCCGCTTTCGCGCCGCGCACGGTTCTTCGACGGCGACGCTCCGCTGTTGGACGCGCGTCGCCACGCTATGCTACGCGAAGCTCCGCGTTGCTCAATGCCTCCACGCTGCCACTGCGCGACGCCGCGGCATACGAATGCCTTCGCACAACGTCTCTTGCTTCCTTAATGGGCAGGACTCCGATGTTGGGGGAAACCGTTTTTCTTTCTCGTTCCAAGTTCGGTACCAACGAATGCTTTACGAGTACAATTAATCGTACAACTTAACAATATACGGGGTTTTGTTAATAAACTTGTGTTTTGTATGAGGACTCCTAAAGAAGTACCTCTTAGACTCAGTGTTACAGATATTAAAAGACAAGTTTTGCTGTAGGTGATATTCTTTTGGTCCAATCTCACAATTGAAGGTGGCCATCATTTGTCTTTTCTTACTCCGCGCCGTCTCCGCGCGCTGTGGCATACAAATGCCTTCCCACAACGTCGTCTCTCGCTTCCTTAATGGGCAGGACTCCGATGTTGGGGGAAACCGTTTTTCTTTCTTTTTCCAGGTTCGGCACCAACGAATGCTTTGCGAGTGCAATTAATCGTGCAATTAATCCTACAACTTAGCAATGTAGGGTGTTTTGTTAATAAGCTTCAGTTTTGTTTGAGGCCTCCTAAAGAAGTACCTCTTAGACGCAGTGTTACAGACACTAAAAGAAAAGTTTTGTTGTAGATGATTTTATTCTAATTCTTTTGTTCCAATCTTTCAATGGAAGGTGTCCAGCATTTGTCTTTTCTTTCTCAATGTCTGCACGCTACCGACTCCGCGCCGCCGTGGCATACAAATGCCTTCGCACAACGTCTCTCGCTTCCTTAATGGGCAGGACTCCGATGTTGGGGGAAACATTTTTCTTTCTCGCTCCAAGTTCGGCGCCAACGTGCTTTACGAGTGCAATTACTCGTAAAACTTGACAATGTAGGGTGTATTGTTAATAAGCTTGTTTTGTTTAAAGGTTCCTAAAGAAATACCTCTTAGACTCGGTGTTACAGATATTAAAAGAAACGTTTTGTTGTACGTGATTTTATTGTAATTATTTTGGTTCAATCTTACAATTGAAGGTTGCCAGCATTTGTCTTTTCTTTCTCAATGTCTCCACGCTACCGACTACGCGCCGCCGCGGCATACAAATGCCGCTCAACGATGTCTCTCGCTTCCTTAATGGGTAGAACTCCAATGTTGAGGGAAACCTTTTTCTTTCTTGCTTCAAGTTCGGCACCGACGTGCTATACGAGTGCAATTAATCGTAGAACTTAACAATGTAGGGTGTTTTGTCAATGAACGTCTGTTTGACGACACTTAAAGAGAGCGATAGCCAGTTTCAGAATAAGTTTTATAGAAAATACTGATAATAGTAGATTGACAATTATTATATAAAGAAACTGCTTATGTTATCAATAGTAAATACACATTCAAATGAACAAGAAAACTTTTTCCTTATTGTTCCACATTCAATACGTTTTAACTTCAAGTACAATTTAATTATTTGGGATATTTTATCGATAAACTTTTGTTCTCTTTCATGTCTCCTGAAGAGGATGACTCAGTTTTACAGATACTAAATTTTTTTGTTGTAAGCGATTTTATTCAAATTCTTATGTTCCAATCGTATAATTGAAAGTGGCCAGCTTTTGCCTTTGCTTACTCAAGGCCTTCACGCCGCCAAGTCAACGCCGCTGTGGCATACAAATGTCTTCGCACACTGACGTTCGAATGTTTTCAACGTTTCACGCTTCCTTATTGGACAGAACTTTAGTTTTCGGCGAAATATTTTTATTTTTTCTTCTAAGTTTATCACCAACGTGCTCTACAAGTGTAAAATACAATTTAACAGTTTAGAATGTTTTACTAATAAATTTTCTTTCTACTCTACACCTGACGAGGCATCTCACAGAGTCACTGTGATGATGTTAAAGAAAAGTTTTGTTTCACGTGATTTTATTCTAATACTTATAAACGTCTATACTTAAATATTATTTATAATGATTAAAATTTGTCTTTGGGCAATTTGAGACTAATTCTACTTATGCGGTTCTGCCTACGTGAAGCTAAGCTAATACGAGTTTTTGTATTAAATTACTATAAACGGCAAGGCAAGGCAAGGCCAAGCAAGGCCAAATCGTGCGGGGAAGCACTAGAATAGACATAAGTAGGCGAACAAGGCGGGAGTAGATAAAATTTCTATTCAATAGATTGTAAAAATGTATATCACAACAATGTGGGGGCTTTGATTTAATATTTACAGTTTAAAATGCTATTAATATAAATTTTAAATTTGATTTCATTTGTTTTTTCACCTAATCTCGCGATGAAAATGTAGTTATTGGTGTCAGTGCGCTTCTTCTTTAGGCAAACGTGATGTAAGTGAGATATCTAACAGATTGTAATAAATGCTAAGCAGTACTGAGTTTCGCAAGCTAGTGCTTAATAAAATGATCAAACATTCACTAAATCAATCAATATTTACATGACAGATCAAACCGTGTTTAATGTGTTTAAATATCAGCAATAAAAAGAAAGAGTTATGGAGTAAGCTATATCAGTTGTGTACAGATGTAATAATTCTATAAATTAATGACTGTGTGACATAACATGTGGAAACAATGCTGTATATAAGAACTTGAAATAATAGTTCCGTAATGCCTAGTTTGCGAAGGTGAATGACTTAATGTGAATAATTTAAAAAAAGTGAGTTCTCAAGATATGACAAACGGAAATAAACTACCTGACATAGTATATTGAGGGTTGCCTCTAAAAATACGGGATAAATAGCCAACTACGAATCTGTTGTCGAATGACATAAATTACTTATGTTGTGTAACTGTTTGCAAAGAATTGCGTCGTCTCCAATGAAAAGTTATGTGTATAACGCAGACGACAAGAAAGCGGTTTCAAGGCGTTATTTCTAAACGCGTAGTAAAGACCGGTTAAAAGTTTTCGTTGAATTCATTCAAGTCCTGATATCAATAAATTACAAAATGTGAAACGTAGTAGGTGCTGGAAACAGAAGAATTTAGAGACAAAATTACTTATCATAAAACGTCAATGTATTTGAATACCATATACCAAGGGCTCAACTATTATGTATGAAACTATATATCTTGTTTACACTCTCGTATAATTTGATATTCAGATCAAACTCGCATATTTCGGAATCGAATAATCGCATATTTATATTATTTTCTCTCAGGAGGAAACGAGAAAACCTTGTGAACGAACATTCGATGGTTCTCTAATTCGTGTCCATGTAGGTATAAATTTCGTATGAATGAAACTGGATAAGTTAAACAAAGTCATTTGAGAGGAAGGTTATTTATTTCGTTTTTTTCAGCTGTTACTTTTGGTCGACGTTTAAAATTAAATGTGTAAACACTTGGAAGTTATTTATCACCAAATCAATAAAATACTGAAACAAAAGGAGATGCAATTTGAAAACTTGCTGAAAGGTGAATACGGGATGTGTGTAGATCTATAATGTGGTCTCTCGTGATTATCTCCTTAACCATCTACTTCCTACTAAAAAGAATTGCCCGTCGACGGGTGTTTGCCCTCTGGTAGTGTGCCAAATCAAATGACCTTGAGGAGACCATACTGAAGGTTGTGGGCTGGGATTTTCTTTTGCGGGTTTGCATCCGGCAATTGTCTTAGATGGAAATCGCGAATACTGTGTGTGCACGGCAGGCTGTGTCAGATTGATGGGTAATGTCAGTTAAAAGTAATAACGCAATCGCCTAGTGGTTGCCTTCCATTTCTTGGATGTAAAGTCAACAAGTACGTGATCAGTAAAGCTGACTGTGGGTGCCGTCCCACGTAGCTCTTCATTTGACCGCAAACAATGAGTGCACCCCAGAGACTCCGCCAGGTCCTATCGAAGGATCTGAAAACTTGTTTACTGCAACATGTGCTATACTGCACAAATTATATGTTTCTATGCTCTAAGAGTCATCTTTACTTCGATTTATTTTACAAAGTAATAACACAGGCTCACACAAAAGAGAATTGTCAGACCTAATGACGACACATGTTTCTCGACGTATTTCAAAGCGCCGAATCAGAACGTGAAGTCAGAATTGTGCCATCGCCGTCCAATTTTTTATCGCAAAAAACATCGTGAAATTGTATTTTTTTATTTTCGGGAGTTCTTGTCCGACACAAAGACTTAACACATGTTTCTTTATGTATGTCGACGAGTTAAACCTGAATCTGAATCGGAATTGCATCATCACCTTCCAGTTTTTTTTAATCACAAAAACACACACTCATATTTACAATATACATTTTAACGGCAGTTTTCGCGATTTAAAAAATTGGAAGGTGGTGACCCAATTCTGGCTTCAGATTCGGATTCAGCGCATCGACATACATAGATAAACATGTGGCAAGTCTTCGGATCTCACAACAACCCCCGAAAACAAAAATACCATTTCACGATTGCTTTCGCGAATTTTAAAAAATGTGGAGGGTAGTGGCACAATAGTAGTTTCAGATTCGGGTTTATCGCGTCAACATACATAAAGAAACATGTGGCAAGTCTTTGGGTCTGGCAACAATCCCCGAAAACAAAAAATATAAGGTCAAGATAGCTTTTTTGATATCTAAAAAAATTGGAGGGTGGTGGCGTAATTCTAGCTTCAGATTCGGATTCCGCGCGTTGAAATACATAGAAAAACATGTGTCAAGTCTATCACCTTTTGGTGGGTCTAACAACCTTTGGTGGGTCTAACAAATGTGGGTCTAACAACTTTTTTTGCGTGTCTGTTTATTATTATTATTTCGACTTTTGTATATACGTTGGAATTTCGTTGAAATTCCTTATTTGGCAATGTCTCTTATGATGCTGACGAGCGAAAGAGATACTGCAGATGTAATACGAGAAGGGCATTCCTTTTTTGGATGATTTGTATTTGCAGCCAAACTGAACAAAGCATTTCGTTAGGGTCCGGGTTATTCCCCGTATTGGCGGACCAGACGACTCAGAGGTCATAGCGAACGTGTGGTTCCCCTTGTCTGACGAGTTCAGTAACAAGTTCTAAGAACCAATCTCAAGGCGGTGTCTTCCTTTTGTAAATGATCCCAAAGGAGATATTCGGGGATTATCATCTCAAACTATAATCAGAGTTTCATGCCAGAAGCACACTCGTGCATTGTGCATTATAAGAAATATAATCACGAGTTTGTTACATAAACCACCAGGAATTGAAATTATTGGTATTCCAACAGCACATACTCTCTCGCAATACTACAATGTTATCGTAATGTACGTCGGGATGCCCAGAATGGATCGTTAATTACAAACAGAAATTACTCAAAACTACTAACTTTAACAAAATATTGTAAATTTTTGCAAAACGGTCTTTGCCTGAGGCAAAAATCTCTATTTTTAATTTTGTAGTTTTGATTTTTTTTTTGCATTTTTTAAAATAAAAACGAGCAATACCCGAAGATGGGATTAGCATAATATTTTTACTATCCCTTGGGGGTCGTCCATAAATTACGTAACGCTCAAGAGGGGGAGGGGGTTTGAGACAGCGTCACGCTGCGTTATATAGGGGAGGGGGATCATAGTTTAGTGTTACGTGATGCTGATATTTATTTTTAAAATCTATCAGCATTTGCCGAAATAACTCCTTTTATTTTGTGTTGTACCATATTAGCAAATTAAATTGAAAATATAATAAATTAAGGAAGTTACAATAAATGAAAATATTTTTCGTCAATGATATACTCGTATTGATTGAATGTTTTAGATTACAAAGAAATTATTCAAAACTGATTTACAGTATATTCTAGAATCCAGTTAGTTGACACAGTAGACTCGGAACCTTTGCGTTATCCACGACGGCATGTACACGGCTTGTCAGAAATTTTCTTGCCTACCGTTCCTTCTTTCATTAAAAAATTGTACCCAAACTTATTGTTTTGTGCAGTCCGATCCACTAAACCATTAATTAAATTAATATGAATGCGTAACACAAATACAATTAATATAACTCGTTTCTGGATTACAATTAAATTTTACTTATTGGAATTGGGAGGTGGGTCTTGTCGCACATGTTACATAATTATTAGAGGGGGGGTTCAAGTGCGCGTTACAGGGGGAAGGGGGTATTCAAAATACTCTAAATTTGAGTCACGGAAGTTATGGACGGCCCCGTATTACATAAGTGTAGCAAATTTAAAGAATAAATTTGAGCAGTTTTTGAGAAAAAAATGTGATAATTTCAGGGGCAAATCACGAAAAACTACTATTTTTTAAAAGAAAATTGTACATGACATTTTATAAAGAGCTAAGTTTGTTCAACATACCCTGTCCGAGGCAAACATTTCTATCTTCAATTTTGTAATTTCAAATTTTTTTTGCAAATTTCGAAAGATCGGGGATATCATTGAAAATGAGATCGGCACCAGTCTCTCAAACGTCCTTCACACAATTCAACAACAAATTTACTCAAAAGGTGGAGAATTTTTTTTGATAATGTCCGTGTTTTTACGTAAAATACCCGCCAAAATTAAAATATCGGCTTCAAATCTCAGGGGCCGTGTCATCAGCCAGACCAATTGGGGAAAATCAATTTTGGAGAAAATGGGCTGAACGGTTTACACGGTAGCGTTGTGGGCAGACGGACGGGCAGTCAGACCAACGTTTTGCCGCCGATCGACTTTTAGGTATGAGGCTGGGCCCGCGGGAGGTGTATCCCCTCCATTAATGGGCATCCTGCTGCGCGCGCCACGCCCGCGCCACTGTCTCAAGGCCCACGTTACACGAGCGTTGCCCAGCGTGCACCCAGCCTTCCACGCCGCGTCACCCAGACAGCCACGATCATGCACATGACTCTGGCCGCGGAAGCCTACGACTTCATATGGCAGGAAATTCTTGGCTGTTCGGGAGACGCCGCGTCGTCGGCTGCGAGGTCGACGTTTCGCCTGACATGTCGCAGGCTTCCTCAGGGCAGTGACCAGAGGAATTTCTGTTTCTTCGTCACTGCCCTGAGGTGAAAGCCTGCCACAGTGTCAGAACGTAACGTGGCCTCCCAGGCCAACGACGCGGCGTCTCCCGGACAGCCAAGAAGTTATGGATTGAGCGGCTGAAGTTATTTGTGCTTCATACGGCAGGGGCTCGTCTTTCGCCCGGGGCGCGGGCGGCGACGGGCGGGCGCGGGAGGGCACCACGCGCTTGCTCTGCGCGCGGGAATTATCGGATAAACTATCGCGGCCTTGGGTGTCGTAGTCGCCCCAATTAGAAGAGACGGACGCGGGGCCCGGCGCGGTGGAGCAAGAACGGCAGACGCAGCGTCACTTTTCTCGCTCAACGGAGTTTCCTCCGAGAAGAAAACGCGGCGGCGCTGCCCGCCCCGCGCCCCCCCACCCGGCCACCCCACCCCACCCCGCCGCGCCCGCCCGCCGCCCCGCCGCGCCCCACCCGCGTCGGCCCCAACCCCGCCCATCTGCCTCGCCCGCGCCAGTCCTGGGTTGTGTGTGGGGCACACCCGGGCTCCGGGCCGAATGCGACGCTGCCCGCGGAGGCAGTGCCTTCCGTTTGAGAACGGGGAAGGGGAGGGAAAGTATTGGATGATGGTGTCCGGTTCGGTGGAAGAAACAGGAGGCGCGTTTCATTGGGCACGTAGTTTGGGACTCATAAATTATCATTCGTCGTCAGGATGGCAGTAGTGTCGTGGTGATGTCGAATAGAAGGATCTCGGGCATGCTTGTATTTGTGTGCGACCTTTCAACCCCTATCATCACCATATCATGTCATCTTCATAGTTACCATAACGTTAAATCCAATTGTTGTCGCTAATGACTTAGATGTTATATAACAAAAAAATTCGATTTATTGATTCGTGTTTCCGTCAACTGAAATGGTCATTAGCTCCATTAGTGTAGTGCATGTTATATCGCGGAAGGTGGCGGTGTTCTTCCTTCGTTGGATGGGAAGATTCGGTTTCGACCTAAATCTCGGCTTGCGCAGATTTTTCACCACCAGGTATCTCCCATAAGCGAAGTATCACCCCGCCGGGATAAGCTCTCAGCTCTCGGCCGGTCTCCCGATATGTGTGGTAGTGTAGTGCATGTAAGTGTAAGTGTGTGTAAGTAAGGGGTGTGGATAGGACAAGGAAGAGGAAGGAAACATCGCGCGCGGTCAGTGGCCCGTTTATTAAGGTACGGCTCACGCATTCGCCTTGTGTTGATTGGAGAAACCACGGAAAGCTTCCGATCCGAGCAGCCGGCCGCTAGAATTCTCCCGCAGAGAGCTGATGACTGAGTTTGGCCTAGCTATGAACTATAGCTAGTATCGACCTGCCACCGTCAGAACTCAGTTGATACCCTGAGCCACCAAGTTGGTCTTATCATTCCAATTTCAAAAAAGAAATAGATTCAGACGAAAAAGGTAGCACGAAGGACTCAGCGGAAGCCAAGAGCTGCTATTAATGTGCCTAGAGATTTCGTTTGTTTACGTCTTTTGACGTATGCTCGTTTTTCCATCATATTTATTCTTCGTGAGAGCTTCCAAAGATATGTTTTTCTTCTTTGGATACCTGGCATGACGTATCGTACTTTCATAACATCTCGGGTGAATGCTTCTTTTCGTAATTGTGTTTCTTCGTCTCTAAATGGCTTCGTACAATAGACGCTTTTGCGTTAGTTTGACGTAAATTTCTGCTCGCAGAACAGTCGCATGAATTTATATATAAAGGCTTCAAATTAAAATTATTCCTCGAGGGATGAAAAAAGAATTCCAAGTTTTCAATTTATGCGTAACTATTTTGCTCTAAATGAGCGATCTTTTTTTCTAATTGCCGCCACAATTTAGACATCTAGATTTCGTTCATTTTTGACTCTATATTTATCTTCTCGCAGCAAAATTCAGGTGATTTTGTTACGAAAGGTGTCTGAGTAACCATATTTCTAAAGTTATTAGGCCTGAAATATGTTGATACATTTTCCCACTTTCTTCTTAAAATTTAAATGGTTTGGTTTTAGCGGATATTTTTATCTACATTAATAAAACTAAATTGACTATATGTGGTTTCAAATTATTTTATTTGCATGATAAATAATATTTGATGAAATACGTATGATTATACATTTTTTCTTTCTCTCTGTCCACCCGGGAAAATATCGATAATACTCAATCGATTTTGATAGAGTTTTTACTGAGGTCGAGTGTAATTTAGGCTCCTTTTTCAGTTCTTGAATTATTATTGTTAATAATAATAACAATAATAATTTGTTTTATTACAAAAGTATACAATTTTCTTCCGATGTCAATGAAATGGTCACATATCCTTCATAACAAGATCATGGTTACTGACTACCTGATATTTCTTTAAAACTACCCCACTTCCCCTTTTCATTCGTTAAATACGAATTACCTGTTCTTTCTTTCAGTCTTTTGCAAATATCTTCAAAAAAAGGAGAATGTTCTTCCAAGCTGTTTTGAAACATCCCTAAAATTGCTTGCTGAAATACGTTTTAATTTATTTTAATACCATATAGAAGCATATGCTTTGGGT
Source organism: Gryllus bimaculatus (assembly GCA_017312745.1). Lineage (NCBI taxonomy): Eukaryota > Metazoa > Arthropoda > Insecta > Orthoptera > Gryllidae > Gryllus > Gryllus bimaculatus. Next base: position 6,248,945 of record BOPP01000058.1, on the reverse strand, counting down.
TATTAAATGACATCATTCTAAATTTGATCCGACGGAACGGGGCGAGGACGCCCGCCCGGGGAGAACGTTCGAGGAGGAGAGAAGAGTTGGTTGTTAGTGATCCGAGCGTGTTAACTGATAACATAATTAGTCCCGTAAGTGTAGTGCACATTTTTGCTCGGGAGGAGGCGGTGATCTTACCCCGCTAGATGGTGAGATCCGGAGCCGACCTACCGAAGTCTAGCGGGGTTTTCCCCATCTAGATATTTCCCACTAGCGGGACCCTACCTTAGGATAAGCTCCAAGCTCCAGGTCGGTCTCCTAACATTTGTAGTGTATTGCATGAAAGTGTGTGTGTGTGTGTGTGTATGTAAGGGGCGAGGATCGACAAGCAAGAGGAAGGAGCGGTCAATGGTCCATGGAATGATATAAAGTCCGCTTTAGTGCCCAAACAGTCTGTGAGAAAAAGCTTTCCACGTCTTCCATTTTTATCCTACATTCATCAGTATCCCAAAGGTCCCAAACGACGCTAATTCAACATTGAATTAAAAAATAATTCATTGTACCTGATCTAATTTCTGATTGCATTCGCGAAAGGGCGTAGATCAAATACTATGGCCGGCAATTTATTCAATAATTTTTGTAAGGATAAAGTACAAAACACTCAATTCAATCACAAAAGGGCCGTTTTCATTCAAATTACTGAATTTTCAATAATTAACATATATGCGTGCCCCAAGTGGGAAGAAATTCATGCATTTGAGTATTTGGTCACAAATTAAATAATACGATTGTAGTATTTGATGTACAACGTTTCAAGAGAACGGGGGAATTAACACGATTCTAATTTAATCTCTCTTCGTATTATTTCGCGAAGGATTGCGAACAGTTGTCGCCATATATTAAGAAAAATTCACGAGGGAATGTATAAATGAGTTTTTATTGAACGCAGGGTATGTGACAAATTAATTGGATATTTTACCGCTCGTCTTAATAAAACTATCTGCTATAAATTTTAAAAATTTGGACCCCAATATGGAAACGACCAATTCTAAACGCATAAAAACCTAGATTCCCAAAGTAGGGTAAACTAATGTTTCTCTAGTCATATTCTAGAAAATTGGTTATATTGTGCCTTGTGAATTACACAGTTGCACTTCTTGTTCATCTATTACATTTTAGGGGGCCAGCTGCAGCTAATCAGAAATTCCAGTTCCGCAAATTCCAGTAGGTGAGACAGTACACTGGCGGCCGTAAGGCTTACGAAAGTATTTCGTAGTAAAGAAAAACATAAAGTAAATTTCTTAATTTCCTTTTAAACTTGTGTAGAAACATTAAAGTAGGAGAGTATTTGAAGTACAAGGTGTTGCATGATGTACATGATGATGCATTACGTATGCACAACATGTGGTGAACATGCGGAGGGTGCTGGCACGTGCGGTGAACATATGAAGAACAAACATATAGGGTAATATGTGGGGAACATGCAAAGAAAGGTGTACAGCAACATACGAGGAAAAATGTAGAACCAGAGTTGTTTCTTAACCCGCGAGTCTATTCTGAATCTGATATTAGATTCTTGAATATTTAACTCTTCCAGGGATTCCAACTTGGTGTCTCAGCTAGACAGAGGCGAGCTCGATATCAATCTCTATGTAAAATTAAATTTAATATTTAATATTCTGAGCAATTTAATCTCATAAATTTAAGCCTGTCTGCTTGTTAATAAATGTGTGAAGTATTAAAATGTTCACACACACTCAATTGAGGAGCTATGTGTTCGAAGTTGAATTGCAGTATGAAGCTATTTTTACTTTTAATATTTATAGAGTGTGGTACGTTTATTTGAATTCAACTAACATTGAAGTTTTACGTAACATTACAAATTGTACGAAAACCTGTGTCTACTGTATTACCACTAGTGTATTCTGCGAAAATCCATAGGTGCAAAAAGTTATTGAACTTCTGCAATTAAGAACATGACCGGATGTAGGACGATGAATTCGTTTTGCGAGAAATAGCAACCACGAAAGAAACATTTTGCAACCTTTCTTCTTGAGAAAAGATGTCATAAGATTCCTTTCTTAGAAAACGTATTCGTTCCTACCCTTTTCGACACAGCTGCTACGTATGGAACTTGATGATTCACTCGTCAGAAGAACTTCTAGTGTGTATTGCCACGAGTGACTTAGGCAGTTTTGGACAGCGGCGGAGATACTCGTAGCCATTTAAGTGACATGTGTGTGGAGCTGCTATTCGGACTCCACCACCCACTCTTACAACTTGGTGGCCACTGTGTTGGTTTAACAGCCTGTGATCAGTACTTACAAAATTTTGTCTCTGATATGTCGGAATAAAATAATTGATGATACGCTTATAGTATGATACAGCCGCTATTTGGCATCATGTTTAACTAATTTTGTCCATATAACTACTTATAGTGATCATTAATCAAATACATAAGTAGATTTTGTTTTAAAATCAATTAAATTTAAAGTATTGAAATAAAATGAAGATTATGATTATTGATTTATTTTTTTCACTGCTTTCTATCTTATTTTCACACAGTGCATTGAGTGTTTTGTCTATAGCGTGAAAACTATTAATAAAGGTTTTGTAACATTCATAGAGTTCATTAACCTCGTGGTAAATCTTAACCAATCCACACGTTTTATCTCTTTACTTTGACTACGAAAAAGTTAGCATAAATAGTGGTTGGTTTGTTGAAAAAAACTATCGGAAGACTAGAGTGATTGAGAAGAACATGGAGGGATGATAGATTCCGAGCTGACAACGTGTGCTAGCATGAGCTGGCAAGTTTTCGTGTTTTTGGGAGAGTGAATTTTTATCAGAGAACTGGTGTTTTGGGAGCATGCGCTGACTGTAATAATTAGATAGTTGGGAGCAAGAAGTACGGCATTTAGTAGGATGCGTACAAACGCATAGGTTGTGTAGAAATATAGAAACGGTGAGCCCAGCTGTTGAATTTATATGGCGAAATGGTGGATGGAACGGATTCGCGAGCCGATGGCAACGCTTTCACATTCAGGGAAGTGAACATTCTGCAGATATTACTCGCGCGGAATACATTTTTAACAAGGCCAAGTATTGTAGTAAAATTAGTACACCTTGAAACAACGTAAATGGCCATCAAAACTATGACTTGCAAGGTATTAATGAGAATGGTGTTAATATGTTATTATTAAGGTGCATGTTGAATTTAGATTTTTTTCTTATTGTATTAAAGGGTTTCTTATTTTTGTGGAATGATTTTATTTATCACGGAGGTAAGCGGCGACGGCGCAGATTAATGCCACCGAATAAACAAACAGTACCCTAAGCACGGTACTGAATATACATTTGAATACTGTCAAAGTCTCTTCTTGGTTTGCAGATAAAGAAAGATAATTTTCTCTCCCATTACCAATAAGATAATGATAAATATCATCTTTCCCTACCCTGTACAGGGGGATCTTCAGTCCCACGACCCAATATAAATTGGCAACGCCGTTCGTACCAATAATATTTTTTTTTATAAACAAAGAATTTGGGTATCAGGTAAATACATAATATATGTTAGGAAATAATTTTAATAAAGAAGAGGCACTACGGGTCGGTCACAATACAGAATAGAGATATAATCAAGCGATAAATTTTATTGTGAATTATCCTATTAATTCGTATTGTTTTTTTCCCTTCCCGATGACAGTTGAGATTTGTAAACAAAATTTATTTTCATATGACTCATAATTCCTCTATCGTTTCTCTTGGAATTAGGTAACAGACAGTTCTTGAGAAAGCAAATATTTGTTAATGTAGTTGAATAAATTGATGTTAAAGGAAATAATAAAATAAGGAAAACTTCGTGAACATCTAACACAAACTTGGGAAGGGGTGGGGTGTGAAGAGTGCTGGTAGGCAATCCCTTGTGTGCTACAGAGAAGTGAATTAGCACTTCTAAGTAGGAAGTTACGAGTATATTTTAGAAATCAACAACTAACAAGGCAAACCTTAAGTGTGCGAATCATGAATAATGTTACTGAGGTAAATGAGTGAGTTGATAGGAGGGAAATATTTTGGCATTTTTTTGTTAGCCCTTAATCTTATCAGGACTGTGAAGCTTACTATTATAGAGACCAAGCTTGTTCGAAACATAACTACCATGAGACAGAAATATTTACACTATGTGTAATACCTACTATTCATAAACCACTAAAACTATTTTATAAAATACTTGACTGGTTATCAATAAACAAAGAAATTAAATATCTTGGAGTATTAATGAATACCATACTAACGTATTCCATGTTGGTTGGAGCGACGTTTTATAACAATGCAATAAATGACAAAATTATATAACCAAATAGAAGATTACATAAACTGTATCCCTTAATTAACATAAAATGTACCCCTTAATTAACATAAATTGTACCCCATAATTAAAAATTAAGTAAAGACTAAATTAAATTTTTGGGTCCAGAAGAACAGAAGATGGCGGGTACAACATCACAAAATAAGTACGCGTAATGCGTGGACTGATTGCGATAGGTTACAGGAATGCTTGCGCATGCAAATGAAAATTAAGTTTTACAGTATGGGAACAATTTTAAAAAAGGAGAATTTGTGCATTATTTGAGTATAACTAAAAGCTTAGATATATTTTCTAATTGCATTATTGTTTATTGCAATGTAATTAATATGTTTTATCTTATATTATTTATTATATGTACGTGTGATAAATTTATTTATGAAGTATAATTAACTTCTTACTAGAATTTGTGGGAGCTTTCTTCGTTTTTGGTTGTCACGTAGATATTAATATCACATTAATCCATCTAGTTCATGGAAAGAAACTTGTGTGCATATATTTGTGTTCTAGGGAGAAGAATCTGATTTTCTACATGAAAGAAACCGAAGATGCTGTTTGAGATAAGATATTTATGTAAATATTGAAATAATCTGGTCCTTCATCTTGACATTCCTTAAAATAGAATTACGTCATGCCGAGCACTATTTTCTGAATGGGAGAACCCTTTGAACGTTACCAAGGCACGAAGCGTTTGTCTCAAATGGAATTACGAAAAAAAGTTAAAGTTAATTTTTTCGAGCCTATTTTACACCTTTAATACTAAAGCCAGATATTTCTTTCTTAATCGAATTTACTGCATAATATTGTGTCATTTAATCGTACACTTTTTATACTAGCAGGTTTTGAGAAATTTTGAATTAAATCTGATTGTGAGGTTGCACAATCACTTGCATATTAAGTATTATCAGACGTGTATCTACCCACTCCGTAGACAAGCATGCACCGCTTTGGGTTACGTATTTGATCACAGTAGCTTACCAAACGCTAGCCAATTTAAAGGAAATTATTTTTTACTTGTTTCAAATAACATGACAAAATTTTCTCTTTTTCCTTCAGCAGTTGTATCAGCAAGTGCAATTAATTGTACCCTAATCTGCAATTTTTCTTGCGTTCTCATGCAATGTTAGAGATACATGCAATTCCGTTGTTTATTAGTGTTTACTGTAAATATAGGTGAAATCCGTACTGACATTTCAACTCGACTTGACAATTTCAACTACAAGCTGATACAAAAAGTGACATATATTCTGCTTGCACACATCACGTCATGTAACTCCCAACATAGTTAATATGCAGGCTTGTTTGACAACAAACCTCCGAAACATGTATATTCTCCTTGGAACATTTTCATGGCGTTTGCTTAGGTTGCTTGACATTCGCACTGTATTATGAACATGTGAAACTATTTAAATGTTGAGAACTAGTAATTGCGTATGGATTTCAAGGAAAGCCGAATGAGTCGAAATACGTATGGTATGGTTCATCAAAACATCTGCCGCTCTACGTATTTGGACTGTTAGCAATATCGACCCATTAAGTATGTGCTGATTATGTACGAACGTGTCCTTGTAAACGAATTAAGCTATAGGGAAGATGAACAAACGTTTCCTTAAAAAAATCCTGTTTTTGTTTATCCTTTCATATTTTTTCGTAAAGATCATCTCCTTACTTGAAACCTCCCCTCCCATACTCGTGAAGCTCAGTGTGGATCCGTGTTTCGCAAAATTCGTGTTTGGGAGACGCGCCAGTTTACCAGCTAATATTTGAAACCCTACTCTAACGCAGACAGTCACTGGCCGGGGGACGCGTTCTCGTGAACAAGGCCGACCCACCAGGTTGGCACAACAGTTCCCAAAGATCTTGCATTATTCGGCCGAGCTCAGCCATTCAACAAGGACATAAAGAAGCTGGTTTCGTTAGTTTATGAACAAAAAGTGGTGTGATAAGCCTCAGTGCAATTTTGCGAAATTATGGCAGAATAAATTAGTGAAAGGGGTTGCTGATAATTTGTACCAAATATGAATATAATACAGCTAATCCAATATGAATGTGAAGTTAATTTTACAAACATATTGATTACACATTTCAAAAACTGTATAATTTTAAAAGTATCTCTAAGAAAGTAGTTTTAGTCTTTTCTGGGTAATTCTTCTTGTATTTTAATCATCGTGACCATGGAAAGATTGTGAAGAACTTTGAAGGCCAAATTATGTTGTTGAAAACTTATGTAAACTCTAGGAGATATTCATCCCAATACTTGAGTTTCCAGAAAGAAATCCTGTTTGTGTTGTGGTGTGTAAATATTTATTTTAAGAAACGATATGTGTGAGATCAGAATGAGAGAGCTCCTACATCCTGAAATATGTTTTGTTTTTAATTCGATAGCATCATTTTCCATCATAGCACATTTTAAAGGTTTTCTTCCGTAAATGTCGCTTTGCTTTTTTTTGTAAGATACAGGTGTGTCCGTTGCATTCGAAAACAATCGTAAAAACTCGACATTAATTCGTAACCAGTAATTCTCATTTAAAGCCAGGAACAATTTAGAAGCAATGCTAGACACAATAATGTGAATCTTTCCCAAACATATTCATACAGTTTGTGAGTCCAAATTCATCTGGAGGTAGAGAATTTTGATGGTGTATTACGCAATAGTTACAGCATTCTCAAGACTTTATAATTTCACACAAAATTAAATCCTTCGATAATTGATTAAATTATATAATTCCTTGGGTGTCAAATTTGACCAGAAACGTAAGTACAGCATATTAAGGAGAGTAATTTCATGTGCAAAATAATTATCGCAATTAGAAGAAAAATGTTTCTCTGTCATTTTGCTGAGAAACGCTTCGTTTATGTACAAAACATTCTTGTGAAGTTGTCTTCTTCTTCAAGTATAATATCCAAAATTTTGTCCTTATAATGAGACGAAGTCCTAAGGATAGATGTGTTTCAGAAGAATAAATGTTCTTTTCTTCTTATACCAACGAAAAAAAGGCAAATATGTGAATTGAGGGAACTGCGGTGCAAACTAAGACAACCTTGTAACGCGCGCATTTCTGCGACAGAGCCCGATTTTAGGACGTCAGAATCTTAGCCCACCAGTCGGCCACGAGGATTGCGGTGCACACATGATTCAAATGACCACCCGTATATACAACAGCGTTTTAAATCATGGATATGAACATTGTTTCGGTGATATTCATGATTCGAAGAAATCGAAAAATTACGATTTTTCCCCCTACAAACATATTATATATATATATATATATATATATATATATATATATATATATATAATAGTATATATATATATTATATTATTCACACATTGAGGCAAACGATACAGGAATTAGTTTGTTGCCTAACAATACGACGAAAAGATTAATGTGCTTTTTTCACCTGCGAATCTTTTTTTTTTTTTACTTTAAGGTCGCATCAACTACTAGGTTCATTAGCGAGCCACTATTTGCTTTCGTAATGGTATGGTAACTTGTGGGTGACACGATAATGATGAATGGAATAGGGGGTGACAAGGACGAAACACTTAGACAACCATGCCCGAGGCGGGACTCGAACCCGCGATCCTTCGGTCCGAGTTCGCTATGGCACTACTGCCTTAGCGATCTCGGCCACCAGATCGGCGGAGACAATGTTGTTCGTCTCATCATATCTAAGTCAATAATTTGATTTATATTGAAAGGAAACTTTCTTTCGAAATTGAAGCAACTTTTCAAGAAAATACTCCTTAAACGAAAAAGCGACTAATTAGCCAACAACATATTACTAAAATTTGGAACTGTAGTAGAGAGCCACTAAATAATTCCGTGATTATGAAGTATATAATATAATTGTGAATATAATTGTGATTATGAAGCAAAAATAAACACACAAAATACTTGTGTACTTTTCTATTATTTAATAAGATATTTATATGAATAACGAACATAACGTTTACATTAGTGCCGGTAGATTTCAACAATATTGTTCTTTATTAAAATAATAGAAACAAACAAAATATCATGTTACGATATGTTTGCTGTTCCATTCAACAGGATGTTCTATTCATAAAAATACATAGTGATTGGAATAACAGTATAGAAACATATTTTAAAATCGTACTCCCCTTGAGTTTCTCACAATTTTCCTTGTTTTTACCAGCCACTCAAGAGAAATATTATGTTCTTTGTTTAAGTCATCAAGTAGGTGTTTTTCACTGTATATTCTGGAATTGTAAATTACCACCAATATCTTCCTCGGAACTTTTGAACAGAACAGCGTGTCCGTGGAGTAGAGAGTCAGCACAGTTTCAACATAATTTATCACATTGTATCAGCGTCGTGAAAATTCCAGAAAAATGTGGAAGTAAAGACAAAATGAGTTTCGCACGATCATAATCGGTTCTACAAGATGAAAAGAAGTCCTGCAAAGTTCTCTATTACTTTCCATTGAAACATTTGATTAAAGTGCATATCTCTCTTGAAAAGCGAATCTGAGTCAGCCTTTGTCATTCTCTTCATTGGTGGTGACGTGATCTTGAGGGAAGAGATTGATAAGAACCGCATCTATTTGTCAAAGGTTAAACAAACTCATTTTAATTACGTCGTATTTATTACTGATAAAGAGCTCAATAACAAAAATATATTTATTTACACACTGAAATATTTACTAAGTATTAATGAAAACACAAAAACATTTAAAATAAAAGCCTATGATTAATCTGAAATTTATCGACTGTCGCTTTTGGCTGTTAACTGCTTGTCCTCTTATAGGTGACAAGTGAAGAAAGCTGTCGCAAGATCAACTAATATTGTAAATGTTGTTATCACTTATCAGTTGTTGGCTTTAACTGATCGATGCTTCGATTTCTGTGAAAGAATGAGGAAACACTAGAAAACGAATTCTCACTTTTCGCGTGACGTATCGTGCAACGCCTTAAATAAATAATTTCCAGTTTTGCTTCACAATTTTAGCCACACACGTTGAAGGATTCCTTAAAGTTCTGAGAGCTACATGCGGCTAGGAAACGCACTGTGACCCCTATTGATCTAGATTTGCCACCTCTAAGTGATTGATATCATTCCCTAAGGTGGATTTGTACTTTTTAGAGGTTGATAATTTCCCTCAGAAACATGGAGAGGTCGACGACAGTTAAATATACATCTCCCTCACCCCCATCTGCATATTAAATTATTATTATTACTATTATTGTTTCTGTTAAAAATGTCTATGGTTTTAAATAATTAAAAAGATAAATATTTTATCGAAAGTCACCGCTAAAAGAGTCACACGTTCGAAATTCATATTTTGCCATGAATACGTAGCTCAATTAAATCTCTGCAAGCATTCTATTATTGAACGGAGGAAAGAAAATGTGTGGGGGGATTCTTGTCTCTACTATTATAATTAAAAATAATGCATTTTTGTTAATGAAATTATTTTAATTCACATACTATCATGAGTTTGCATTTTTATTGCATGAATGTCAACAACAAAAGCTCTTCTCGTGAGTTTTTTGCTGTTATATTCTCTAAGGTAGGTATCAGTATCAAATATTACAAATTATGTAATTTGACGTTCACTTTTGTCTCTAATTGTTCAATCAATTAATTAATCAATCAAGTGAAATATTAAAATTTGAGTAGGCAAGCTACATTAAAAATAACGGAGAGATCAAAAAAAAAAAAAAAAAAAATTGGCAAATGGGCCAGCGGCCCAGAAATGTTGGGAAAATCTGCTATGGACAATCCTTTTTAATGATTATCGACTTATGATATATATTTACAATAATTTTAATTCTTAACAGCATTCACGAATGTACCCAAATAACGCATATAAAATGTACTTGTCATATAAACGTTCATCTCCTCATCGAACACCGACCTGGAACGACCTACGGCTCACAGGTAAGACATTCCTTTACATTTTTGCAATGCTATCGATCGTAGCAGAAAGAAAAATTCGCTTACTCGATCCCGATAGTGAACTGCAAGAATGGTCAGCACAAGTCTTCTGCATTTTATTAACATAGCCTTAGGAGGACGCCACGTCTTTCTTCCACACAAGACATGACTATCATCAGTCAGTTCACGGAGTCCGATGTACTTTACGATCATTCTGGATTTTATTTTTGTGCGCGAATAGGTGATCAATTTAGGAAAAACTGATGGTCAAACTTATAATTTAATATAAATATTGTAAGGATAAATACCACAAAACAATTATTGTGACAACTGATTTTATTTTCACTTAATGTTCAGAAAATTATGTATGTTTAACAACTTTAAAGGCAAGGATATATTATGTAAATAATAAAAGAAAATCGATGAAAAATAAGTTTTCTAATAGTGTTTCATTATTATTATACAGACAAATTAAATATATCAATCTGTTTGTTGATTCGTGGGAGGTGTCTGTAAACCGAATCTGACACTGAACTTGGAAGTTAGCAATGGAATTTTTCAGGAATTCTTTACATTCAAGAATTAAAGTATTTAAATTAATGTATTTACAAATACATATTACGATTATGTACTCAAAAAATTAATTTACAACCGAATTCAGTAAAATACTTGTTGGTAAATATTTCAAGAACACTTTAATTTAGATTTAACTATGGAAAGATGAAGCTTTGGAATCAATATTATAAAGAATATTCGCAAGGAATAGCTTTGGAATTAATGTTATAAAGAATATTCGCAAGGAATAGGTAAAATGTACTAATAGCGCTTAGATTTTCAAAGACGTTTTATTAATTTTTCTGCTGGCGAATCAAATTTTTATTTTAGCGTATGGGCATATTTTATGCATATTACAGTTAACTTTGTTTTCAAATAATTTTCAGAGCAATCTGTAGGTAAATTACTTCACAAATAGTTTTTATTACTGAGGAGCGAATTGTTTTTCCTTCTTGCAAAAACTGCTTGATTTCATCAGTATTCAGAATTCAACTTGTACTTGGGTTAGGGTAAGGATTCTAGAATTTAAGACTACGTACATAGACGTCTCCCCTAAGTACGTCACTCACAGTTTTTAACTATTTTGGCGTTAAATTAATTAATTAAAATATAATCAAGAACAAAATGTTTTATGTACATAACTACATCTTAGTTGCACGGTCCTTTGAAAAAGTGACAAAATACGCCAAAAAAACGTGTAAAAAAACGCTGCCAGCCCTAATTACACGTGGGGTCAAATTATAGGTGCCGTGCTATAAGGATACAAGCGATTCCGTACTCGCCGAATCACTGGCTTCCAGAGAAGCGACACGCGAGACGCGGCGTGCTCGGGAACACGGGGCCCCATGACGCCATGGCGCTTCTCCGCGCCCCAAGGTTAGGCGAAGGCCGCGCGGTCTGTGAACGACCTAAGTCAAACACGCGCGAAGCGGGAGCGAGCCATCGGTCGGGCGGGGAGGGGGGGGGAGTGACGTACCTGGCGCTGCGTGCGGCGGCTGGACGAAGGTGGGCCGGGCTGGGATGGGCGTGGACGGTCGTGGAGCAGCGCTCCGGAGCGGACTGGGAGAGCGTCAGCCGCGCCGCGGAGCTATATGCAGCCGCTGCTTCACGCCCGTTGGGTTGCGAGGAGGCGGGGGCGGTGAGATGCGGCGGGGATGCACTTGCCAAGGTCAGTGCGATCGCCAGCCAGGGGATTGTGATGGAGTGAAAGATGCACTACTGCTTGTGGAGCTCTTTTTATTGCCATTAATAAGGAACTTACTGAACCCCTGCGATTACTTCGCGGAAAGGAAAATTCAGAGCAATGTTGGTTGTAGTTCACCGAATTGGACACAATATTAGTTTGTCAATCTTTTTGAACCTTTTAATTCCGTCATCAGGACTAGTGTACAAAAAGTCATAAAAACATCAATACAAATATACAATCTTCAATAATGTGATATGCTAAATAAATACAAAAGTGATATAGAAATGTACACAACATCCCGTACACTACGTCCTTCATTACATCCTGGTAGTGAATTCTACGATTTCCATGACGCGACCCTGGGTTCGATTCCCGATCAGGAAAGATTATAGTGTGCGTTTTACTTGCAATGTCCAATACATGTTGTTTTATGACGATGATAAAATTAACTACTCAGGTTGAGAAGACCAGACAATGAGGTGGGAATGTCTTCGTACACACCACACGTACCCCCTTAACCCATGGCCACGAGGCCGGGACGCCGCTGGTAAGACATGGTCAGTACGCGGACCGAAGCACGAAGTCCAAACCAAAAACAACTATAAACTCAGTTAATAAAAGCAAATGATAATACGTCTAGAGTTAACCATCATTAAAAGGGAAATACAAAATTTAATTGAGTAGTAAGCCGAAATTCCATTTTAAACAAAAAGGCATATTATTTTTACTATATATATATATATATATATATATATATATATATATATATATATATATATATTCTCGAATATTTTGTTCAATGAGGTGATGTGTCTTCGTGAAGAACCATTCTTTATTGATGTACATGTTTATTTCTTTTAAATAAATAACACTCGTATTGAATAAATTGTATTCAATGTAATACTATAAAATTGGAAAATAAAATTTGAACCTCTAACAAGAATATGACAAAATCCGAAGATTGATGAGAATATATTAATAGAAATATGATAGCAACGATGATAAACACGTCCTGTTACAGTTTACTCGCTTATTTTCTTGCAATATTCTCAGAAAATACTTACGCATTGTAAAATATTTTAATACCGATCGTCACTTTACCTTTCCCTTTCCCGAGTTTTGGCACTTTTTATAACAATTTTTTTAATATTAAAAAAATGTAAGCATTTGATGTAATAAAAAGTCAACTATTAAGAAGATCGTGAAGGCAGTAAGTAAGCGTTACTGTTTGATCCTGGTATTTTCCTACGCGTATTAAATCTTAATGTTCTTCCCCTGCAATTTTTCCCTTTTCTGTGCACGAAGTATTATTTGCGGTTTTGTTCTATAATTGTGAAACTGATTCAGCCACTGTGATAAATAAAATATACTTTCAAATGGTTAAAATATTACATCCAATACTAGGAAATTGCAGGTCTGTGAACATAAATTTAAAGATAGAAAAGAGTGAGCAATAAATATTGAGCAATGCTCTTCAGGTACTAAAGTATCATGTCTACGTAAAGTCTACCTTCTGAAATACACCTTAAGGAAAATAAAGATATTTCCTTTCACTGAATGATAGGATTTGTTCATTTTATTTTTGGAAATTCGCTTGTATGGCAAGAAATTCAATACGAATATAGTTTTAACAAAAATGACAAGAATTTTAGGTAAATATTTAAAAATAGATTAAAAGAGCTTTGGCACACAAGGAACATTTCGTGGGGAATGATTTCGGGAGTAACTATAAAAGAAATTTATGAAAATTTCTCTGCACACAATTCAACTAATTTTTATTCAACGTAACTATCAAGTGCAATTTGACATGTTTTATTTACGTGTAATTTATACCTCAAGACATTTTGCCATACTACTACATGTACTTTAAAATAGTACTAACCTTCATGGTTTCCATTCCTGTGATTTCTTTAGATTTTTGGGTTGTGTAGAATTCAATAACGAACATTTCAATTTAGAACTATTAATTCTAAATTTATATTGATAAATTAATAGCAAATTTATACAATTTTGTAATTTCATTAACGTTTCAAGAAGCTTTGAAGTAAATTGTATTCTTCATAGTCGCAAAACAATATAAATTTTACTTAACTGTAAGATGTCAGGAACATTGTTGTACATTTAGGGAGATATATTTGCAAAGTATTCCCAAATACTAAGGAATGAAGGTTTATATATGGCCAATGACGCTCATTTTTCCACCAGATCTTATACAAAATTACATCGTAATATCTTAATTAAACCATTTTACAATGCTCTTTCACAAATTTCGTACAATTCAAGCACAAAATGAATTACAAATGATCAGAAAATAATGAAGTTTACCATAAAAATCGAAACGTACAATTTGTTACATTTTGAAACTTCTCTCAAACAATTTTAAAAACCAAAGTTGTGCAACAGATACATAAATATTAGTTTAGAGTAGTTGCAGATTTCTTAACGCATCTACTTTTTTACTTCACGTTCATACGTTTCGAACGTTAAGATTTAGCGTGACTTTTTTTAAAATAAATATTTTTAACGAAGTCTATTTGCTCAAAACTATCGCATTAAAATTAACAAGACGAAATTGGCATTTTGGAACCTGCAACGAACTTTGTATACAATGTTCAAATACATGCTTAATACAAATTCTACATCTTCAGTTGCGTTCCTTTCTTACATCTTCACCACACTATTCAAAGCTGCTTCTGCGGACTTACTGAAACAAAAGGTCAAAGACTTGCATTATACAACAGTCATTAAATTTCACAAGATAACTAAACATATTAGTATTTGAAACGGAATTACGTTAAAATTCTGAATCGCTTTTACATGCTCATTAATACTTTTTTATTCAATCAATAATGGTGAAACACTACAAACTTTTGTCTCTGATGTATCCAAACTTTAACTTAGCAAAATAAAAAGAAACTCCTGAATTTAATTTCAACAGATTTCTGGAAATCCAGTTCAATGTATTTGAATCATACCATCATTTTTAATTACGGGTGTGTTACTTTGGAAATTATAATACTTACGAATCTTAAGATAACGAATATTTATTGAAGTTTGCTGGTAAGTCTATTTTGGAAACTTATCCCTACACTAAGCACTATGAGACCATTACAATTAAATTTATATTTAATATTTTACAGGACATACGGGGGTGCAAAATTACTTTTTCGTGTGAACCTGTAGGTAGGGTCTTCTCCCACCACATAGTAGCTCTAGGTCGAAAGCGACACTCACCTGAAAATTGTAATTAAATGTGCGTTATTATTTCGTACTTTTTTCGCAAGCGTTGCAAAAGTAACAGCGTTTGCAAATCAAGTCCAGGAACTAGGAACAACGTTCATACGTTTTAATGGCCATTTATCGCAGAACTATGAGAAAGTATTGTTTAAGAAGATTAATGGGCGCTTCAATATTTAAGGCAATTGGCGACCGTGTCAAATTGTCTGATGAAACCTTAAGTCCACTAATATCTCATTTTACAAATTGGAAGGAAAGGATGCTTGCTTTTTAATTTTTGAAGCCCCGAACAATGTGCTTCCGACCCTTTAGTTTACATACCACAGAATATTGGCAAGAGAAAACCGACATTCATTGTGAGAAAGGAGTATTGAAAGACACGCACAGCTCACCGATATGACCAACAGCACAAATTACTACACAATTTAATAAGCACAAACTTTTACTCTCGTACAATTGTTACTATGCTATGCACGTAATGTATGAGAAATAAATAATTGTAGGTTGATTGACAAAAGACGAAGTCTGAAAAGTTTAACGTTACATTTTATGTATCCAATTTGAAAAGTTTTACTTCAAAAGATAATGTAAATCGCTTTTCAAAAATGATTTGAAACACTCTTGAAACCGAACTTTACCAATTCACAAGGGTTCCATGCTATGTGCCCATACCAAGTTTCCTTGAAAAAAATCTGAAAGTTGTAAAGTTTTCAACATTTTCGTCTTTTTTATTTAATTTTACGCCCAAATCTGTTAAATAGTTTTCGATTTCAGTTTACTCAGTTATACTAGTTTTCTCCAAGTACAGAAATTTATTGTTTGAATGTATGAGTATCCTTACTTTTATTCACCCTTAACGTTATCTCTCTTCCTGTAAGATCGCCACAAAGGAATCCCATTTACCCCTCCCCCTCTCCATCCCTTCCACCAATCAACCCCATTAACCACTTCCTCTTGCCACCCATCTCTATAACAAATCTTCACAAGCTTGCAAAAGCCCTTCTGGATAGTCGAGGTCGCTAATGCTGAAGAATGTAGATTCCTTGGCTCGAGGGGTCGAACCCCGCCTCAACATTGCTGTTTGTGTGTTGTCCTTACGTATTCTTCCTACAGTTCCATCTACAGTTAAAACAATCACGGTGGTCGTTATATGTCCAAGTTTTGAAAAGCGACCTAAAACATTTTTTAAAAAAGTTTTTGAATATGTGCGTGGTAAGTTCGACTGTTTAAATTTGAATAATAGATTTGAAGTCAATCAAATCCCATTCATAAGAATTTAGTTTGAATGATTTAGAAGTCTACTTAAAATTACTGGCTGTTACTTCCCCTACACTGTATTATGGGAATGAGAAGTACTTTAATAAATTCGGCCGTGAATAAATATATATTAACGCTTATTCAAATACAGTTAACATATGATCAGGTGGTGAGAATTCACTCAATTTGATATCGTATGTTCGTACGTGTCAGATTAGAAACCTGGAATGAATAATGTAAACAAGTCATATGCAAGATTAGTTTGGCCGTTTCGGGGATCTTTAAGGTATTTTAATTTTTCGATCATTAGCGATTCCGGGCGAGTCAACTACTGACGTAATTAGTCCCGTAAGTTTAGTGTTTTTTGCACAGGAGGTGTGATCTTCCACTGCTGGAGGGTGACATCCGTAGCCGGTTAACGGGAAACCGCCCCAGTCGCCCCAACAAGGTTCTGCCCCTACAAGAACCGCCCAACAAAGTATCTCCCACCAGCGGGCAACCGCCCCAGTCGGGAGCTCTAAGTTCCCGACAGGTGTCCCGGCATGTGTGGTATTGTAGTGCAAGGAAGTGTGTATACTTAAGGGGTAGGATAAGACAAGGAATGGGAAGGAAATATTGCGGTCCGTGGCCTGTTTGTTAGGGCACTGCTCCGGCATTTGCCCGATACTGATCGGTTTAACAACGGAAAATTACCCATCAGACCATCCGGCCGCTAAAATTCTTATGACAGCGAGAGAACTCTACTTTGCTATCTAGCTAGTGTCTAAAATCATGCCTCAGTCGGGACTAGGACTTAGGACCTCTCGGCACCGGTAGTAGAACCTATGTACTCCAGTGGCATTCGTGGGGTGGCATGGTACACCTCTCGTGGTTTAATTTTGGAGGCAATGGGCATGAAGCCAATGTAATATTTTAAACATTTTCTTAAAATAGTCGTAATTGTTCGCTTTAAACGTTTTCCTTGTATAAAGGAAAGTGCATATATAAATCAAAATAGTTTCAATTTAAATTAAATAGTAGAACTTTGATAATTTCAACAAATTGAACACTCTTCCACACATGTTCAATACAATTCATACATCAACTTTAGATATTTAACCGTGTTCATTAACCTTACAAAAATCCTTACGAGTTTGAATAATAATGCAAGTAGGAATATTACGTATGCCCGTCTTTCACTTACGTTTATGAAACTATCGAAAATATCTAATCCTGGCAAAAGTGTCATTCAGGATTTTAATATACAACTTCTTGCATTCGAACTGTAGCATTCGAACTGTCATTCACAATGAAATGGAACTGAAAATTTAATGATTATTAAGGCAAGTTTATTGAAATTTACATAGCTCTTAGTTTAAAAAAAAATAAGAATAAGATTTGTGGCATGCTGCGCGCTTGCAATTTTCCCAATTACATATATTTCGAATTTTAATGTAATTAGACTAATTTTTAAAAAACCGTAATGAAGTTTCGTATATTCATGAAATCTTAACACTAGCGTGAAACGTATCGTGTGAAATGTATATAGGGAATATCAGATTTAAAATCCAACATTCATTCTTAAGGTACGTATCTGTATAGGCAAAGAAATAGACGTTAGTAGCACAGCTATATCACGGAACGAAATAGAGGATCAGCCAGATTCTAAGTCCGGGACACAATGAAGATTACAATTGCCAATGAAATTACGAAATTCCTTCAAAAAACTTACTCCAAAAGTCTGAAGGAACATTTAATCAGAATATGAGAATGGAGGTAGTTTGTAATCATTGTTAAAAACAAATCAGATGTGTGCGATTCTGTCGTTCAATTTCTTGACAATCTAGACAAATATTTTATTATTCTTGGTATAGAACTATCAAATTTAATTCGACATCACGGAACATGGGAGGGGTTCTAATAGAATAAAAAGTACTACTTGTATAATCCGGAAAACAACGTAACAGTAATGGAAAACTTTAAATCTTTTGGAAATTAATAAACGTCGTTTCTAGTTCGTTCCATATGAAAATTTTGAAATTCAAAGATGGTAGAGAAATAGCTGTCTTTTGGTCAATGAATTGCAGAAGTAATGGAACATTAATTTTTGAATTCTCAACAAGACTGATAATAACAGACAACAGGATTGGACATTGTGATAAAGGATCTAACAGAGGCTCTCATATGACGTAGTACGGAACAATGCATTAAGACTAGACAACAATTGAAGTAGACCACAGTAAAGTGGAAAATAAGAAGCTGAAATGTTGCCTTCAACAAAGGATCGAAGAGGGAATACGTCCACTAGAGCCCAAACGAGATCATTGTAGTTTAGGTGAACAAGATAAATTTAGTAGTTCAGAAGAAAAAAAGAGTACAAAATATACTCAGAAGTTATTTCATTTCGACATATTCATTTCCAGTGGATGAACGGGAGAGCCAAAATTAATTTTAAATTAAATGTCCGACAGAAGGGGTGGAAGAATAAGACCCCATTTTGTTCTGAAGACTCAAACATTAGAAGTAATGAGTGAGAAAAGATTTCAAGAATGTCAATGGTAGGCGGGGGGGGGGGGAGATAGCTCGAGATTGTTGAGAAGATCGAGAAAGTGAAGTTGGACCAGTCAGAACATGATATTTGTTCTGTATATCCTGGATAGCGACTACTCAGGACCTGCAACAAAGAAAGAAAATATTATGTACATTTTATTTTTTTTACTCCTACTTTGTAAAAATAAATCATTTATGAATTTTCTTTTTTATAAATTTCAATTTACTTTTGGCAAATTATGTTTAATTTCTGTGTGAATAATGCATGTACTTTCAAAGGCAGGTTTTAGTTGTTAATACAAATTGTGCACGTTTCTCTAGCTCCAGAACCCCTACCACACCTTTTTACCTGAACGTAATTAAATTATTAATGAAAGTACCAATAAAGCGTGCTTAGCAACATTAGAATACTAGAAATGTTAGCTCCTGAATAAAAAAAATACATCTGCTGACTAAGATTTGCGAATAATCTGACGGATGAGAGATTTCAAATAAATATAGATAGTGGATAAACCACGTCACTATACAAACCGCTGTCTTTACACATTTATTTTTCACATTTCACACAGATGAAATACGAGGTAGCTCACTTCTTTCCAATCTGTCTTATCTGAATACATTCATATTCGGTAAGCCCACTCTTTACTAGCCTTGTAAGATGGTTACGTCTGTCATTCACATTGAAGAGTACCTGAAACAGTAAAGTTACTGGCACAGACATTTGTTTTTCACAAAATCAATACATACTTCTACAGAGTTCAAACCTAAAACTCGTAATCGCTGGTACTTGATTCAATAATTATCGCCAGCGCACGTGTAAGGAAATATTTAGTGTTAACTTTTAATTCTATTCCTTTATTGCATTTTTCATATTTCTATAAATTATTTATACCATAATGCTAAAAATAAGCAGAATTTAGAGGCTGAAAAAGCAGAATTAGAGCTGAAAAAATAAGCAGAATTAAGGCTGAAAAAATGCAGAATTAGAGCTGAAAAATTAGAGGCCAGATAGAGCGAAAGCTAAAAATAGCAGATTAGAGCTGAAAATAAGCAGAATTAGAGCTGAAAAAATAGCAGAATTAGAGCTGAAAAAATAAGCAGAATTAGAGCTGAAAAATAAGCAGAATTAGAGCTGAAAAATAATAGAGAATTAGAGGCTGAAAATAAGCAGAATTAGAGCTGAAAAATAAAGCAGAATTAGACTGAAAATGCAAAGTAAACAAGTAAGAACTATTAGAAAGTGGTTATATATCGACAATTTATGGGGGTTTATTATAGTCTATATTAGCG
Source organism: Gryllus bimaculatus (assembly GCA_017312745.1). Classification (NCBI taxonomy): domain Eukaryota; kingdom Metazoa; phylum Arthropoda; class Insecta; order Orthoptera; family Gryllidae; genus Gryllus; species Gryllus bimaculatus. The sequence goes on along the minus strand of BOPP01000058.1, from coordinate 6,228,640 downwards.
TTGTTTAAAAGAAACTTTTCTTGAAAAATAAGTCCTATTTCACGTTATTTAATATGTATTTTTTTGCCATGCATACACAGGGCTTTAAAAACATTTTATTTGCCACGTCTCACGCGGACTTTATGTTCCTGTAAGGAAAAAAATAATTAGTATTTCATTAATATGTACAAATAGAACTTTATAGGCAGTTTCGAAAAAATACCACCCTGTTTTAAGTGTGCTGTCCGCCAACTAACGTTTCCCACTTAAGGACGACTGAACGATGGGCAGCCCTTCAGCTTTCCTTAAGGTAGGAAGGGGTATTCCAATTCATTATGCATTTTGATTTATCCTTTACATTGCAATAATTATGTACAAGAACGTCGTAAACATTTGAAAGCAAGTTGAATACACAATCGAATTGGAACACATCCCTAGCACTTAACCTACCCACCCTGCCCTGTGAGCCTTGTAGGCGTGTCCCTCCTAAACCAACAGTTGGGCATGTGGCCTTCCCTGCTGAACCACAACCTAGTCTACAGTCCAGCGGGAGGTCACCTGCCATTCACATCAATTCAAATTGCGAGGTGTAATGCCATCTCGCAGCTCAACAAGTTTCCCACCCAGACAAGGTCCCCAATTTCTCTATGACGGAATGCATGCCATGCACAGCGGTAATCCAGCACAGGAGTGGATCCCATAATATGGCTAAGCAAACCGTCTTCTTACAGACTATCCGGGCTCTGCAGCCTCTTCCCTACATTTGCCCATCCTAATATTGAACTAGGTGATCATTTTATATTCCAAGCAACACGTGTAGAACAATCATTTATCTTTAAATGTAAATAAAATACAAGCAAAAATGATCTTGCATATTCTTGATCTTATTTAAATTATTAAATATTAAAATCAACATTGAAATTAAAATTTAACAACATTACATTAACTATAACATTCAATAACGAATCTACATTTAAATTTACTCATGTTTTGATAAAATAAGTACATTTCAGTAAACGAGACTGCAGTAACCCAGCAATATATTAAACTAAAGGCGGACAAATACCCCATCTAACTTTATCTGAGCGGAGCCAATGACTGCACGAGGAAGAATTATCCCTCCCCACCTACAAAAGTGTGCATGTAAGGAAACTAGTTTCTACTCAGCGTATATACTATGCCGTTTATTTTCATGTTTATATCTACTCATTTCTCTTCATCGTAGTACGTTTGTGTGTGTAGCTAGACCTGCGTCATCCATCGTGCAGTCGGGAGAAGGAACGCAAACGGCCTCGCCTTTAGGCTGGCATGGGCGCTGCGAAGGACACAGGGCATAGGACTGGGCACGGGACGGGACAGGCTCCCCTCAGAACACTCACCGATTCCAGTCTCCACCGGCGTCAGGCCAAAGCGTTGCTCCTCTTCTGCCAGGGGTGCTATGCTACCCTGCTCTGTGGTTTGGAACCTACTCTACCCTACCCTAACTGAACTGCAGACCTTTATCCCTTTATCCCTGCTCATAATTATGAACGATTGAAAACCATACGCAAATGTTCCAACTAAACCTATTAATTTATTGATTTTCTAAAATCCTAACCTGTTGAATCAATTCTATTTACTAGTTCGTATTTAAGATTGTTGTACTCTGATCAATGATTTTCAGGGAATTAAAATTCTTTCAAACTTAACTGCCAAATACTTTCTATTTCAAAATAATGAAGAACTATGATAATGTTATAATGTTAATGTTTTAAACGATTGATAATTCCACTGTTAACATGCACAATGTTGGTCCTATTAATTTGCGTACAAATTTTATCCATTACCGTTTTCAGTAAGATTTGCACATATGACTATGAAAAGAAACTTTTTTCGTTTGCTTAATGAATATTCGCCCTTTAAAACTAGTGCAACTACGTTTTCCAGATTTTAAACGATTTTCTAACCACCTGGCGGGAACAAGGGAAATTTAGGAACGACGAGAAGAGATGGCGTCGTGAAGACCCAAGGCCACGGTATGAGAAGTCCAGCTACGAAGCACAAAAGTACGTCACTATACACATTGAGGTTTCACAAGCACTTTTCCTACACACGCATTTCTTAGCAACGCAACGGCTCATTTGAGCCCAAACACTTGCGCACCAAGCACAATTTCCACAATTCTTGAGAGCTCGCCCATGACTTCACAAAACTATACCTGTGATTCTAAAAACACTTATCAAAGATCTGCATCAATGCTACTTAACTTTTCACGGGACACTTCACAGAAATATTTGAAGATCTGAATTATCTATTCAAATCTTTCACCCCCATTTTGCACAAATATTAATCGGCTTTTAATTTCCTGGATATTCTATTTACACGTCACACGCATTTGTTACAGAAACTACGAACACTAAAAGAGAATCTAACCACAGTCACTTCGAGAACAATCACCAATAACCTCTCCACAACCCGACACGAAATGACCGTTGGGCGGTTCGAGCGCTGGGCAGAGCAGGAGGCGGTGCAGCGATTGGCTACCGCTTTTCCAGAGAGTGAACAGCAGGGCTGTTACCGATATAACCGCAAGAATGCTCAATTTATTTTATTATTAATAAATTGGATTATTGAAAAGAAGTATAATATTTAATATTACTAAACAGGTGAATTAGCCTAACGAATATTTTGATTTTTTGGGGTACATTACATAAACCCTCAACATTTTCAAACATTACTCAAAACTGGCTCCAAATGTTTGCATTTTTTTACGAATAGAGGAAAGAAAGGCTAATTATATATCATTATTTATTTCGTTGAACAATTAATTTTAAAAAATGCAGAAATTATTTTTTTTCGTTCTTTTCCTGCAACTATACACTTCAATGATACAGATTTGTTTATTAAAATTGTTTTCCAAAGACAGATCAAGCTCTGAACAAATTTTTTGAAAAATGAATAGATTTTACATAACTTTAGCTTCAATAATGGCAATTAAAGGAAACATTTTCTCAATAACGGCCTGTAATATTTTCTTTAAATATCTTTCTTTTACAGATCAGAAGGTTTATAAAATAGTAGCATGTTCAATTTTAGTGAGACACCCTCAGTGTTCGAAATTTGCAAAAGTTACTAATAACGTGATACATTAAGTACATCACGAGGTATATCAGTGATCACTAAAATAATATTTATGTAACTATCGTTTCATTGTACTTGTATTGTACGTAAATCATCATTATAGTACCAAACTGCAGTATAAATTTCAACTTCGAGATTTGACTTCAAATGGATTTTTAAAAACTGGAATTGTATGAGAAAATGCTTCATTGTCACGCTTTTTAATACTTTAAAGTTGAGTACAATCGTTCATATTTTGTAACAAAATTAGTACATAATTAACAAGAGATTGTCGACTACTTGATTTTAAATATCTGAGAAGGGGATGCTATAGCGGACACTTTTGTATGGAGCTGCTTGAATCTTTCGCTTTCGTAGACTGTAATCTCCGTTAAGGGACCAGATACAATTTTGAAAATATAACATTAAAAATTTCACTATATTGCCAAACGGTATATTGCAAAACGGCTTAGTAGATTACAATTTCCCAATTTTGCTCACATTGGGTTTTAAAACTAGCAAATTTCCACGAAAAGTGCATTATTTGCACCTGTTTTTATTTGTTTACAGTTGAGAACGAAAGTATTTGTTTTGTTACAAAAGTAGTATACACGTAGTAGAATAAAAAAGGCTAATTGAATTTGAATTTCAAGTAACGGGCGTGCGCGGCGGACACCCCTGTTTGGAGCCGCTCCCAATTTTTCGGGTTTGTAGAGTGTAATACACTGTTGAGGGACAAGATAAAAGTTTGAAATTATTACATATAAAAGTTAACTACGATGTTAAACTGCGTAATAAATTTTAACTTCAAAATTTGATTCAAATTAGTTTTTAAATTCTCAAATATTCACGGAAAGTGTTGCATTGTCACCGGTTGTTTAAATGCAGAATAAAAATTATTTATTTTTAAATAATTAGTATACATTTAGTAGAACATTGTAAGCCATTTGAATTTAAAAGTCAGGGAAGAAGGGTGCTTTGGCGGACACTTTTGTATGGAGCAGCGAGCAATTCGTCGGGTGTGTAATAACAGTGTTGAGGGACCAGATAAAATTTTGAAATTATTACACGTTAAAGTTACCTAAATTACTTTAATATCTGCATTATAAATTTCAAATTCAAAATTGGTATTAATAATTGGACAATTTACGCGATTACGAAAGCGTTTCATTGACACCCGTTTTCTAAATGTTAGTTACAGCTTAGTAGAGTAGTTAATAAATTTAAAATAAAATAAAAATTAGTACATAATTAGAAGAATATTAAAGGCTAATTAAATTAGAATTTCTGGGAAGGGTGCGTTGGCGGGCACTTTTGTATGAAGCCGCTCCCAATTTTTCGCGTTTGTAGAGTGTAATAACATTGTTGAGGGACAAGAAAAAATATTGAAATTATTACATATAAAAGTTAATTATAATGTTGAACTGCATAATAAATTTTAACTCCGAAATTTGATTCAAAACAGGCTTAAAAATTCCCCAATTTAGACGGAATGTACTTCATAAGCTCCCGCTTTTCAAATGTTTATAATCTAGTACAAGAGGTGGGAGATACCTGGTTGGGAAATCCCCACTAGCCGACCATAGGTCGGCGCCGGATCTCGACATACGACGGGCAAAAGATTACCGCCACATTCTGAGCAAAAAACATGCATTACACTTACGGGACTAATGACCCTGGTAGTTGACTTGCCCGGAATCACTCAATCAACTAATCAATCAATCAACGCTAAAACAGTGAGTCGTTTATGTGTTTGACCTTATCAGTCTACTTTCGAATACTGTGTCGTGCTGTTCATTTGAAAATGTCACAAATTTACAGCAACATGAATACACAGACATGTTTTCGTTTTTATGGGTTTTGCGACGGAAGTTGAAAAGGAGCTGTCCGATAATAACATAAGCGATTTATTAAGAATGGGTCAATTAACATCAAAATTGGTTTTATTAACATCTTCAGAAGTTTAAGAGAAACTTATTATCATCGAACTCCAAACGCGGCCTTCACCACATTCGGATGAAGCATGTTGCCATGTAAGAAATTCTTCTCAACGGAGGTTTGTACTTCTGCAAATTTTGTTACAACCACAAAAATGAGAATCGCAAAAACACGTTTTATACCTGGCGTCTTCAAACACCCCGAGTTTGCAGTAAGATATTATTTACAGACGAAGCAAAATTCACGAGAAGTGGAAATATTAATTCTAGAAAGAGTCATTAAGAGTCTTTCTAACTCACACGCAACACATGCCAAGTAGATGTTTTCCTAAATGTTAGGTGTATAATTGTTAGAAATCAAATTAGTACAAGATCTCACTTTTTTGATGAAACATTTAGCGGAAACACTTAACACGGGCGTTCTGAGAGTTTAGATTTCCATCTCTTCTTCAGGATGTGTCTCGGTGACTTTGCTCGATGTTATTTACACTTTCAGCACGATGGAGCAGCGCCCCAATTTAAACGAAAGATGCAAAACTATTTGAACTTTCCAGGAAGGTAGATATATTGCGGAGAACATCAAAACGTGACCCAGGGAGATCTTCAGACGTTAGTCCACTCGATGTTTTGTATGAAGTGTAATTTAAAGTGAAGAGTGATCAATGGATTAATATCTATCAATTGTAAAATAAACGATATTCCATCATTTGATTATTAATATAGAGGTTTTTAACTCTATGTGTGAAAGCCTCTTCAGTATGTTACATTTCTAAAATTACGTACAAATTGTGTTTCAAAAACATTTTTTGACAATAATTATTTAGTTCAAGTTATATATATTTATATTTCTCAAAAAGCAATATCTGCTATTACCAATAATTATGATAAATGGTTAACTATAATTATAATAATAATTTTAAATTATTGGCGAGTGGCCAATGATGCGTATATACATGTATTATGTATTAGGCTCAGTCACGCAATAGTAGTTTCATTTTCACTTGTTACTGGACATTCGGCCATTAGCGTGAACAGTGAAAAACAAGTTTTTTCAAGTGATTATTCTCAGCTGCCTGGTCTCGGTACTTCTTTGGTGAGTCTTCTATTACATAATTTAGAAGGTTACATTACAAGGTATTGATGTTTGGTAATATAATTTATTTGAATGTCGAAATGTCGTATGTCGAAAGAGGTCAAAAGACAATTTCAGAGAATTTAATTTCGGAGAAGTCGAAAATAGAAAGATTTAAGACAATTTTGAAGTTAAAACGCGAAAGTAAGATACCACCATTTGTGAGGAATTGAATGACATCCTCTGGCTCTACCGAATTGAAAGTTCTACCAGAAATACCTTCCCTCCCAAGTGAAGAACATACAGAGTACATATTTTGCAGTGTAAATTTTCACAGAGCTGTAGAAGAACTATGGGTCATATGCCTAATGAGTTTACTCTCGGCTCATGTAGAATGTACAGGGTCGTAAAAAGTTGCTTATATATGTCAGTTTTGTCCCACTTGAATATATAGACCATATGCAAGACATATAAGACAATTTCTTATGTACTAAATGTCAAACTTGAATTTTTGTAAAATTATACTGAGTGCAATTTATTTGGAATATTTTCAGTTAGTTTTACCCATTTCTTAAAACGTTTGCGGGGGCTAACATTACGACACCTTTTTTACAAACACACAAAATGTAATGATTACGAAAAAAATATTTTATTCTGAAACTACTTGACCAGTCATTTTAAGTAGAATATAAGATATATATATAACAAAGTAAGGTAAGCATTGCCAATATTTTGATTTAATTGTGAGGAAAATTGGATTTAAAAATGTTCGAAAATAAAATGGGGGCCCGGGTACGGGTTCTTTCCTTGATACTGCCAGATAGAAGATTGTTGCTTTGGCGTTGAGGCGCCATTTTGCACGATAAATATGTTTTCTTAGGGAAGCGGTGTGTTGTAGTGAGTTTTCTCTTGAATGACATATAACCAGTGAGTCTTATTATTATAAGATTCAAAGGAAAAATGTTGGCTTCTAATTCATATCTACGAAGCAATCATTTCTCTTCTGAAAGACCGTCTCAGGTGGCTCAGGGCATCAATTGATGTCTCTACAATGCTTCTGACCAGAAGGTCCACGGCTTCGAGACATGCATTTTTTTAAAGAGCATGACATTTTTAAAAATGTAAAAGGGAATGAAATTTGCTCTTCGCGGTGGCGGGAGCGCCTTCGTGTGTCTTCCCCTCCCCGGAGCGTAACCACTTGTCGAGCGGTCTACTGGGAAGCGTCGTTACTGCATTGACTGCTACTATCGAACTGCTACGATCCGATACTGTCAATTACTGTTAATTCGCCAGGGTCATCTTAGACTTTCGACAGCAAGAGCAGGAAGTATGCTATTTAATGATGGACAGATAGTCGTTTCAAACCACTTTTTGAAAATACTACGAATAGTAGTAATAATAATAGTAATAATAATAATAATAATAATAAATGATATAGCCGGTGAGATGACCGAGATCGTTAAGGCAGCGGCCCAGACCCAAAGATCGCGAGTTCGAGATCCACCTCGGGCATGAGTGTTCGTCTGCGTGTGTGTGTCGTTCCTTGCCCCTCATAATCGTCATAATTTCATCTTCCACACCCTCAGGGCTAACAAGAAAGTGCTGATCAGCCTCAGGGCTGATCAGATATGCTGATCCCTTAATAATATTTCACGTGCATACTCCCGGGGGAAAAAAAATGCCTGGGACTGCACGTGGTCTACAGACAGGCCAATTCGCGTCGAAGAAAAAAAATAATAGAAAGGAAATTAATATATTTGGGGGAATTGTGAAAATTCTGTCTTGCCTCATTTAATAAAGTTGCTCAAAAATTAAGAGATTCGTTTTAAATATTTATGGATGGAGTGAGCTCTATTGGGGAATATCGATTTCGGGGTAAATTTTGTCCTTAGAATTGGTCGCAGGAGTACAACCAGACGGATATGACAGTAGAGAGGCCTTTCGAACGCTAGAAAAGAATGTGATTCGTTCGCCGCACTGGGACCCAGGTCGGCAGAATTAGTGCACCAACGCGCAACGTCCGCGTATATTAGCAAGGCAACAAAGCTGGCCACCGCTTCCTCCACTGAACAAGTCAGCAAGGCGGAGCGTGACACGTTGGGGCCTTTGTGCTTTGTGGAATGCATGCCGCGAGATATATTTTAATGCTAACAGGCTGACGAGTTAACACGAAAGCTAATTTTTTTTAAAAAGTTTGTCAACTTAGACGCCACGCGTCTCTAAGCCTCTTGGGTGTTCACGCCTTTGGATAAATCCTCCGTTAACTATTGAACTGGAGTAATCCTCCGTTATTTAATATAGTCCGGCACGTCTCGTCTCAGTCGGATGTCAAGAGGACCGCCATGTAGCTTCTCCGCGTTCGCGTCTCTCTCTTACACGTTCCTGCGTCACTACCCACCGACCAGAATTGGGAAGGAATAAGGGTAGGGGTAAGGTTTAGGACTTTCACAGATGTTGAACCAATCGGCAAACACGTACACTTCCACACATGTCGGGAGATCAGTCGGAAACTTAGAGCTTGTCCAGTCTGGGGCAATGCCCTGCTAGCGGGAGATAACTGGTTGGGGAAAACCCCGCTAGCTGGCGGTTGGCCGGCGCTGGACCTTGTCATCCAGAGGGGCAAGATCACCGCCCCCCCCTCAGCCAAAAACATGCACTACATTTACAGGACGAGTAACCCTAAGCAGTTGACGCACACGAAATCACTAACAATCAATTAATCAATCAACCACTCGGTAGCTTAGAGCTTGTCGCGGCTCAGGAGGTGCCTCGCTGGCAGAAGATATCTGGTTGGAGAAAATCACACATGTCGACGTAGTTTGGCGCCGTAGCTCGCCGTTCAGTGCGGGAAGATCACTGCCACCTCACGCGATAAGCACTGCACTACGGGCAGCAGATGACGCGCCCGGAATCACTAGTCAATCACTCAATCACTCAATCACTCAATCAATCAATCACTCAATCACTCAATCACTCAATCACTCAATCACTCAATCACTCAATCAATCAATCACTCAATCAATCAATCAATCAATCGGGGCCGATTGAATCCTTGACGCGAAGTCAGAGAGTAGCACAAATGAGACGCACTATGCCATTAGAAAGAAATGAAGTTTGCCATTGCTTTGCTCACTCAGCCATTGTGAACCGAAGCAGCAACTGGCCGAAACTTTCAAAGCACGGCTGACATTACTCCGTCCGGCAGGGTGAGCGGAAAACTTGAAATCTTTCAAAGCACGGCTGCCTTTACTCCGTCTGGCAGGGTGTGGGTTTAAAATCCTCTTCCTACGGGGAATCGATCCTGCGCAGTATACGTGAGGTCACAAAGCACGAACTATTCGAGAGCTCAAATTCGATGTGCAATTTAATGGCTGCCAAATATCTAATGACTTCAATCCCGAAATATGAGAAAAGAATATAACCGATAAGTTGAATGGGGATATGAACACACATTTTAAAAATAAGATGAGATTACACAATGTGGTATCTCAACACATCCTCAGCTTTATAGGTAAAGTGTTGCTACTGAGAAAAAAGGTCGAAAGAAGTTTAGATGCAAATGGATTTCTTACGAGTTCTATTGATTATGCCGTTGAGAGACTGTGTTCCAAACGAAGAAATAAGGACAAAGTTAAGTATTGATAATGTGATATATGATATTAAAATATTAACTCAAATGATTTCGTCTTGTAAACAGGATGGAGCTAAATAGGCTATTGAAGTTAGCTCTTATAGATCAGGGACTACAGAGATGTACATGTGCCTAGAGTGAGATGGTCAAAACAGATATGCATCTCGGAACCGTCCCTTGGCTGCCAATCCTTGAAAAGGATAATAATGGAAAGAAGAAGAAGCAGTTTAGGGTAGGTAATTTTGTGCCACAAATACCCCACTACCGTCTGTCTCATCCGAATGACCGACGCGACTTTCAATTTATTCTTGAACCATTCACAATAATAAAGTTCATCACAAATAACTTGGAGGAAACTATAACAAAACTCATGTAGAAATGTGCATACGTCACTACTACTACTTAATATCTATTATGTACTTTAAAATATTTATTCAATACTATTTAGATTAAAATTCAATACTTTTTAGACTAAAATATTTATTCAATACTACTTAGATTTATTAACTTTTCACTATGAGTATCAAGTGAATTCATTTTATTTTTATAGTTTGTTGAATTTTATATTTGTAAAATGAAAAAAATAAAGTATTGTTCTGAAAAAATCTGAAAGAGAATTGTTAGAAACGTGTTTACCTCATGCGTCCTACTTTTCAGAAATACGGTCCAGAAGTTTGACACTCCTGGCACAAGAAAAGAGTCTACATCCGCCTGTCTTGTTTAACTGTATCCCTACAGTATTATTTCTTCACTTTCTAACCAGAGACTGAGAGAAACACATTAAGACTTTTAAAAATATGAGGGAAACATTTTCAGTCGGAAGATTGCTTAACGTATTTATACATTTCCGTAGCTGAAGCAGCACAAATTCCACTGCTTGTCAGAAATATAACGATTATTACGTAAACATCCATTTACTGATTCAAGAACAATAAGAAAATCTGTCTCAATCTTACACAATATTGCGACTTTTATTTTTAAAAACACACTGGGGAAAAAAGATGTATATACAAAACCAAATAATTAGAAATGTGATATCAAAATACAATACATTTCCCACTACAATTCGCAATATCTCTACTCGTTATTACCCTAAAAATTACGCAAAACAGCTTGCAAAATGACAGTCTCTCTTCTTACCTCACGATAAGGGCTGATCAAACTATCTTTAATGGAATTATAATACACACAGAAAACGAAATCCTCACTAAACATTGTTCACAATAGTACAATGTTGAAGACAATCTACTAACAATCTGAGTAAAATAATTCAAAAGACGTCGAAATTAAATCACCGGAGCAAACTCTAGAAGACAAATTTAGTGCACCGATGGTGATATCATCGAAACCGACCAGAAGAGCACATAGGCTGATGTTATTGCATAATTGAGGAGAGTTCTAGCGACCGGCTGCTCTGATTGGTAGATTTACGTGGGTTCTCCGATCAATACCGGTACGATGAATGGTAAAGCAGTATCCTAACAAACAGGGCACGGACCGCGCACGATCTTTCCTTCCTTTTCCTTGTCCTATCCTCATTCCTTACTTACACACACTTGTACTCACATGTTCTCCACTATCACACTTGGCGAGAAACCTTGGCAAGCTCAGAGCGTAGAGATTGGCGAGGTTAGAGCTTGACCTTGTTGGGATGGTACCCTGCTGATGGGATGTACCTAGTTGGGGAAAGTCCCTTCAACGCCCGATTTCGCTATCCAGCACGGAGAGATCGCCGCCGCCTCCCACGATGAAAACAAACACTACATTTACGGGACCAATGCTCTTGTGTCAATCAATGAAATGTAAGGACATGCTAATTAATGGATATCTTTACGTCGAGCCTTGCGCAACGAACACACAGGTTTTGACGGCAATTCGACAGTCACTGAAAAATTGAGTCACTGCCAACTGAATGGCAGTGGAGGAGTTAAGCATTCTTTGCACCCACTTCCCTTGGCTCAAAACCATTGTGTACTGTACGTGTTTGGAGAAACTGACAACGGTGCGTCTGGGCGCAGAAGTGGTGTTATTTTTCTGCTATGAATCACATTTCACAGAGGGCGTTGGGGACGCTCGTTTATCTGCCTGGGCCTGTGCAGGTGAGTGCCAGACTCTGGTGCGAATTCTAGTGGAGTTCACTGATTACGTCCAATACTATGCACAGAGTGATAACTCTACATGATATTCGGTTTTCGTTGTGCTTTTATTAATTGTTATTTTCAAAACGTTGCTGGCTAGTATTTTTACTGTATTTAAAAATACTTTTATTGAAAATATTCTTATTATCTGCTCGTTCGTTAAACTCAAATCATTCCTAGCTTTTGGTGTACCCTCTTAGTAAAGGTTTTCTTTGTTATCTTCAATATAATTTAATTTTCAAAATCGTCAAATTCATTTTTCTTTCGAATCTAAAGCTGGTAACTCAATATGTAAATTATGTTTTTATTTCTAGGTTTAATGAATAAAATAAAATTCTTAGATAAGATCTTATCCGCATCTTTTAAACAATATAATAGGTTTTGTTAAAAAAAGGAATTGATTTTCATTGTGCTAAACAATTCTTAATAATAAAATAATTTTGCGTGAAAATAAAACTACAGATGAAACAGTGGGTACTGCGATTAAAGCAGTTGCTCGTATTGGACTTACGAGTGTATTTCTTTCAATATAATTGAAAAAAAAATGCAGTAATATCATAAGTACTTCAAAAATGAATGTTCTGCACTTCTAGCAACACCCTATAATTAGGTTTTAGATTTAGATTTATGCAGTAAAAAAAAAAAAAGAAAACCAGACGTAGGGGGAGAAGATTATCTGCGCACGTTTTCTTGAGTTTCAAAATCCTTTCCCGTCATTTTAACTATAAATAGTTGAAAGATGAGTAAACGTTTAACACAAATAAATAAAATAAATTTAAAAAAATAAATTTTAAAAATCGCACGCTTAGCAATATTGGAAAAATAGTCATTTTTGTCCCTTAAGCCCTTTCGGTCCTTTAAGTTCTATTGTGAGCGAGTTTCCAAATTCTGTGGCTTCATTTTCACAGCATCTTTCGGTGAAGTGTTGAACAGGGAGAGTGTTTAAAAGTCAAAGCGTACGACTTGTTTACCCTTGGAGGAATACGAAACACACGAAAGAGAGCGTGGGTTCCCTCTTGTTGAAAACGATTGCGTGCATTGTCCCGTGGAGAGGAAGATTGGCACCGACAAGTGATTCATCATTTTAATTTCCTCGCAATAAATACGCAAATGCGCATCGTCCATTAGTTGCGAGATGCAACAGATAGAAAGTTTTATGCAACACATTTCTTGACTTCTCGCCGACTACGTCCTTCACGTCGGGTGTGGACACGCCGCGAGAGACCACATCTGACGCATCGACGCACCTGAGTGCAATGCATTCTCTCTATTGCAACTGATCACTTACGTGTTCTGCAAATGGAGACCGACGTTGCCATTTGTTGGGTCGTGGAACACAAGTTGTCCTTGATTGCTAGAAAGAATGAGAAACGACGAATACGTTGGGTTTATTTCATATTTTATTAATTCATTATAATTAGTTGATCAAAAATTACTCACTTTGTAAATCTTTTTTTTAACTGATAAAATTGCTACAAACTGGAATCAAATGACTGAGTTGTGTGTTAGAGCGATATTGTCCTGGTACAGTGCGTGGCTGAACAGTATAATGACTACGGTTTCTAAGTGTTTATTAACAAACAAATATTCAGAGCCATGAGATTAAAAATATTACATGATATCAAATCGTCAAGTTATTATTACATTATTTTCGTTACATTACCTTCGTTCCTGACCAATCGTGCTTCTGGGGAGAGTACAGACATAATATTTTCTCGATTTCCTACTGTTTAATACAACAGGAAGCCCAGCTCGGGTCACAACTGCCCCTCTCATGCTTTCCTGTGCGTTTCCCTGCATGTTCCCGGGTATGATCCGTCATGCTCCAATGCATGTTACCCGCTTATGCCTCCATGTTGTCGCACTTCTCCCATGTTACCTGGAATGTTTCCGCCATGTCCCACCTTCTTCCATGCATGTTTCAACTGCAGGCTTACCAACATTTTCCCATCTGTTCCCTCCTAACGTCCCCGCATTTCCCCTAGCATGAGTCTACGTGCTAATAAGCTTATGGGTATGTGTTGCACAGTGTAAATAATATAAATAGTGTCCGGTGGTACAATAAGTCACGATGTGTGACAAAATAGATTTACATTATACTTGGATTTATTTAACCCTGTATTTGAAGTAAATCACCTGTTCACGGTTTCATCCAACTGAGAGCTTGATCATCCCCATAGTGACGTCACTGTAGCGACATATAAGCTCCCGGTATGATGAAACCTCAACAGCTTATATGTGTCACGTGCACGACTAAATAAATTGTAGTATGATTTGTAATGTCTAGACTGTAAAGTAGGCAGTAGGTGATAAATGTAAATAGAATTTAAGAATAAATATGAAAAATGTTCCCCCGCAGGATCACCACACATGGGCTTTTGCACGATCTCCCACACACTTCTCACACGTTTCTCGAATGTTGTCCCATGTGTGTATTATACGCGCACGTTTTCGTGAGCCTTGGAGTATCTACCCCTCCACTCCTTTGCCAACATTGGGTGAACAAAGAATAAATGAGGAAACGAGTGCTGGTGAAAAATTGTAACTAGAAAATATTGCTCCCGAATAATTAAACTATTTTCCCGAAAAACGAAAAATAATATGACATAAAATTATTTTTGTCAAAATATCCTATCTCCCCACTCTACTAGCGAAACGAGGGCTCAAGAAAACGTGCGCAGATAATTCCTGCACATTCTCCGAATGTTCCCCACGTTTTCCGCGTGGGCGATCAATGTTTATTGCATGTCCCTCACATGGTTAATTAGAAATACAAGAATGTATTTATTTTTTTGTTATTACGAACACTTTTAATTCAATATAACCCAAAATACTAGCCTACCGGTCAGGAGAAGGGATGTGGTAACCAAGGAGAACAGTGGCTATCAGGAGGCTACTCGAAACCGAGACATTCCAGGATAAGAAGTGTATGGCGCGCGCTCTGTTGTACGTTACCCGTACCACGTGCCACGCGCGGTCAGCGGCGTTCCTTAGAACTAATGCGTTCTGTACATCACTATTTCACTTGCTACCAGAGAGAGCGCGTTTCACTCGTGCAGCTCGATGTAGCAATTTTTTCACTTCAAAATAGTCTTTGTGATAACATTTTATCATTTACTACAAGCAAAGACAAAATGTATATTAATTTGACCATTTAACTTTTGTATTCAAAAAGTCAGCATTCATGAAATTTTGTGTAACTATTTATTTATTTATTTACTAACGTCAAAAAATTGTGAGACGTATTATGGGAAGAATAGTGTTTTTTGAGCGTTTTGTTGACTTCTCGGATCTCTACCCTAACCCATATACAAATTTAATTATGGCGTTTTTGGCAAAAACCAATAAGAAATACCCATGTGCACTAAATACCCATACAATAACGATTGCAACCCCTTTGTATACAAGTAGTCACTAAATTATTTGAATGAAACGAATTGTATGCTATAATTAATTCCTTTTTTGAGAGATTTAAGAATTATTTCAAATAACGAAAAATGATTTACTACCTCCTCGTTTGAATTCTCTATACATGATTCCTTCACTAATGTTTGAAGGAAAGTGGGGCCAGCGTTATAGGCACCAAAAATCGAGCATTTCAGGTTTGGCTACAACATTGGGCTATAACCGATAGTTTTGTGAACCATGTGGCTTTTCAATTCCTGATTGTAATAAACTTCAACAAACTGTAATGCTGCTAAGTTCAGAATTGTACTGAAGGACTGTTATTCTCGTTTATCAGTGCAGTTAGAATGTTTATCAGCATTTTCGCTTTCCGTTGCAGACACTAGGGGAATTGCACCTATGTTAACTCAGAATTGAGTGATTTTTCATATGAAATTTATGACGATTCTTTTCGTTGGCTGTTTTTAGACATGATGAAACCTGATATGAAAAAATAGCCTTCCCGTTTCAAACAAGACGTTAATAAAATATTTTGTAGACCCGAAGTTGTTTCTGTATGAAATGTTTTTTTTTCTTTCGGAACCTCTTAAATGTCAACTCCTTATAATAGAGTAATCTCTGTCCATTTACCCATCCGTCAGTCAAGTTTAGACAATTTCCGGTCAACCAATCGAGACAAATGACTGTCATTCGACGTGTCTCGGTCTTCTAATGAGTAACTGATTTTTTTGCGTATCCATCGAGAAAATTCTAAGTAATTTATCTAAAAATATGTTTTTTTATTGTTAAGTAACTAAAACGAGTTTTGCATGATATAGGACTTCTACAGAGGCGATAAATAGCTTCTTCGATTCCTCTCGACAACACAAATCGCTTGACACAGTTCTTAGCCGCCCGCTCTTGGAAATTCTGGTAAAAGTCTAGGAAAATATATAATTTACAATTAAGTGATTAATTGTAGACCTCAGATTAGATTAGTGACACGCTTATTAGTTACTCTCTGACATTTTCATCAATTGTGAGGACTTAATTCATCAGATTGACTTTCATCTCTAATTAAATCGTCACTTTTCATCCAATTTCTTTTATCGAAAATGGACTAATCGGGCAATTTTAATATGTATAAAACTTATTTTTATTATGAATTTGTTGTGCACTATTATTATGAATAAAGCAAAAATTAAAATTTTTAACATACAAAATACTATCGAAGGGCGCCACTTTAATCTAGTAATTAGTATAAATGTGAATAAAACTGCCAAGATTGTTTTTAAATAAAAATATTGGTAAATTTATTACAATGATATTGAATGTCAATATTATATCATATTTACATAGTTACTATTTTAATCGTGGTTCTGAATGCATTGAAGTGTTATTTATTATTAAGAGGTATGCAAATAATTAATCATTAAATAATAACTTACTAATATATTCTACAAAACTATACAAATGACCAGATAACAATTTTTCTTTTGGAGCTGATAGCTTTCATATTTTCAGACTCCTTCGGTTCTCTCGTCCTCTTCAGAAGTGGACGGATTGCTGAATACATACATACAGTACCAGTCACACACAAAGCAACTTCTGCGCATATTTTAGGCACAATAATCTAAATAGAAGCGAAAATTAAAAATTCTCACATAAATGATTTTTTATGATACAGTTTGGTCAATTTGAAAATGTGCCTGACTTTTAAAACATTATTATATCATCCAACCACACACTTCAACACTTAACAAAACCTAAACATAAATTTTCTTTGGTAAAAGCTAGAGTAGGACGTGCTTACTTTGTTGTAGATATATTATAAATTAAAATTATATTATGCTGAAAGAGAGCTACTACTTTACAGAAGATGTCTTTTTCGGAATTAGTTAATTAATAAAAGTTCGTATATTTTATATTAATTATAAATACCTAAGACCTCACATATTCACAATTAGGACAAAATTGTTAAATGTCTTTTCTGACTACTTTTTTCCTAGTCGTTTTGGTATTTCGGATATGAGATACCTAGACAAATAAACAGCACCAAATCGTGTACGTAAACGTAAAGATATGGTCCACAGATAAAAAATATGTTAAGGTTCAATAATATTGAATTTTTTTCTGTTTCCAAAATTTAAATCTTTGATGACTGAGAGCCACACGATTTTTCAGGTAGTACCATCGGCCATTTTTTTCTAATTCTTCTATAATTTGAATCCGCCAAACGCTTTCTTACCTTAAACACTCTACGCAACATCAACGATTTTTTCCACACAGTCAGAAACGATTTTTTTGTTTGGGACATTAAAATACAGTTTTTGGGTACATAAATGAGTTTCCTTGGAGTACAGCATTATTAATACGATCTAAATATATGTAAAGAAAACGAGTGGCAATTGAAGAAATAAAACGACCACATATTAAAGATTTTAAAAGAAGTAAACAAACAACTCAAGAAATAAATACACCAAGTCGCAGAAATTGATAGTATATGTAGTGACTGAGAAAGCTGTGCTAAATGTAGGTTCAAAATTTAAATGACGTGTACGTTTACAATGTTTGAGAATTGTTTTATATTAACAAGCAATATTTATGAACTTGGGAAATTATTATAATTCACTTATAAAATATTGTAATTCACTTTGAGAAAGCCATCCATACTAAATCCTTAGTGTTGATACAATTTCATATGTAAACTAAAATTATTTTGTAGGTATTTCTTTTGAAACGCCATACTTTGCAATGTTCCCTTTCCGATTCATATTCTGCCGCCATTAATAGAGCTAAATGTTTGTGAGCATCGGGTAATTAATAAGACTCTTCTTGATAACTTATATATAAAACCTATAATGATAATGGGAGCTGGTGAAATATATCGGCAGTTCTCAGTGAAAAATAACACCTAAAACGGATAGAAAAGTTGAAACGAGGTGAAACAACTTATGTTTGCTGCCAAACTCCAGCAGCCACTAAACCAACCAGACAATCTCTGAAATGAATATAAAGAGAACTACCAGAAATACAAGGCTGAGCAAAATAAATAGTGAAATGAATGGGGGATGTAAAAAATAAGATAGGAGACTAATTAGAGAAAAGGAAACTGGAATATGACGAAAATTCTGTCAAGAATGACGGTTGGAAAAAGAAGAATTGAATTGAATTGAATTGAATTAATGCCTTATTTTGCGTGGCTAAACTCAGGCCATGAGGCCTGCTCTTCCGTCTGACCACGCAAATTTCACTATGTTCCTTTCACCAACTAGCAGAGGAAAGAGGTATTTCTTGGGCGAGAAACAGACGATTTGAATTTATCTCAGAGGTGTCATTTAGGATTGAGGCTGTTTCACATGCTAGTAAATCTACTAACAAGCGGCAGCCGGCTTTACTTCACAGAAGAAGAAGAAGAAGAAGAAGAAGAAGAAGAAGAAGAAGAAGAAGAAGAAGAAGAAGAAGAAGAGGAAGAAGGCGTGACTAACGAGTTCAGGGACATTTCCGGAATGCATGGATTCCGGAATGAAATAATAGGAGTAATGTATAATGTAATTGACTAATCAAATAGTCCATACATTGATTGCTGCATATAACATGCAAAAAATTTAAAATGTATGTATCAAACATCGAAAATGTGGAAAGCCATTACACTTTCCTCATCAGGGGATCCTATAAGTTGAAGGAACAATAAATACTTGAACGAGATGAATGAACAATTTAATACCTACAATCATTGGTTGAAAACAATTGTCATAAAAAGATATGAATAATGATGGCGCTGTGGTGGAATAAAAATCAAAGAAAATAAGATTTCTGAAAGATTGTGTTGCGATAACGCTTTGCCACAGAAAACTTCGAAGGGAGTAAATTTGATTTGAACCTTGCTACCCTTAAGTAGCAAGCTCGCGCACTGGTTCCTAGGTTTTTTGTCACCCAGAAGTCATTTAACACACTCTCCAACGTTATAGAGAATTTAGGCTTAGATGGTGTCAAAGTGTCGGTCACTGTTGGCAAAGTAACTCATGATTACGTCCATGCTGTCGCCAGTGATATCGATTTGCGATTCTTCTTTTGTTTGTTTGTTCGTTTACAGTTAGTTCCCCTGTAGATGTTTTCGACAGTTCTTGCTCTCTCATCATGAAATGGGAATATGAGAGAATAAATAACTGAAATTAGGAAGAGTCCTACTATTTGTGTTCCCCGTAAAAATTCAGTATTTTACAACGATTTTATTACACATTATTTTTGTAATAATTATTATGATGTTTATTTTAAATGAGTCTGAGCCTTAGTCTTGAATTAGTTGTGTACGAACGCTATGTTTTTTGTGGCTACCAATGACGACTAAACTGAAGTTTTTCATTGACATAAACAATTTATGAAGAGACATACTACCTGCATATCTACCACATCGGAGGGATACTTCTCTGAAGTAAACATGACATTCACTTGTTTTCGAACCTTCGGTTTCGTCCTATCTAAGCCTAACTTCTCTACAGCAACATGAAGGACCTGAGTCTCCCTTGCAAATTAAGTGGATCACAGAAGTCATCATCCAGTGTAAGGAAATTCATTTGCATATTATAAGCACGCGAAGCTGTGGTCGAATATATACAAAGCATAGACGCGACTTGAATGAAACATTCAACATCTGTTTGTGAGGGTGCATAAAACGGCGGAGGGATAAACGTGCATTATAAAGATTTGTATTCTCGTTCTGAATAGAAACTATTGAAAACACAAGTTACGTATCTGGAGATATATTTAACCACTTCTACACAATCGCGTTTCTTCCATTTCTTTCAGGTTTGCTACCTCTAACGTACACTAGACGTTGTAAGCGGTAGAACTGAGGGGTAGTGAGAAACGACGTGAAACACTTTGACAAAAAGATCACTGAATCTTCAGACTGAGCAGAGCATTTTCATTGAGTTTTTCTGCTGAAGTACACGTATGAACATTCATGTTGAACATTGTGAGATAAAAAAATGAACGCGTAGAATGATGATAGGAGCGAATAGCTAGACACTAACAGGGAAGTGAGGCTGGAATGGCCTCACTCGCACCGGTTGTTGCGATCAATTCAATGCGATCGTTGCAACGCGGTTGTTGCGATCAATTCTCGCAACCGCTTATTACGACCAATGAACTACGAGGGTTGGGGCAGATGTCATGGCAACTATTTTTTTTCTAAAACAATTTTATCGGATCTGACAATTGTATTTATCGCATGAAATAAATGCTATGTTAATGTGTTCATAACAACAAATGGCTCTGTGAGTGTCTGTATTGGCACGCAGAGCAATGTGAAATCAATTGTCCGACTGCAGACGTGTGAGATGAATGTAATCCGATTCCAGCAGCGCTCATACTCCAAGATAGCCGTTCTCCATGGGAGAAATGCCCGTGAATTTCACAGAGCATGGGTGGAAGCTGTAGGGAAGAATGACCTTCCATACCGGGCAGTCGTGAGATGGGCAGGAGAGTTTCTGCGAAGACGCGCGACAACCAGTGATCAGCAACTCACGTGACGACCTGTGAGTGTACTCGTGCACGTGGCACGTGCGCTAATCAAGCATCTGCCTAATCAGTCCTTTAGAACAGATGTGCTTTTGGAATTTTGTGAATATGAATCCACTTCTGTCATTTCAAGTGTATGTACTTTGGCACATCTCTTTACGATCTAAGACCCACCAGTAACGTCCCGGCCTTGGTGTCATTTCAAATACATTTATAAATAAGAGAAACACAATTTTGGCGTGGCGTTAAGTATCAGTGACTTAGTTCATACATTGGTAGTTAGATCGCTGGTGAGATAGATACCTTTTAATAATTAAATACGGTAATATAAGACATTTTTAATTTACCGTATTTAATTCATACATTGTCCTTTCATGTGTATGTTTCATATTTTCTATCTGAGATCGTATTCTCATACAAAAATAGTTGCCATGACTTATACCCCAATCCTCGTAGAAAGCAGTAGCCGAAAAATTAGAACCATTGCAAAGCATGCTTATCAAGCCTCGCTTGCCCGTAGGAACCTTCAGTTTTGAACTTGGAGTCTAGGTTGGGGCCGGTAGCATATCAATGAAGAAAAAGGTTTCGTACACCTCCGCATTCACAGGACATCCCACCGCAGAGAGCAACGTTTGTCCAAGTGGATGCCCACATACGTGTGAATGCCTGACGCGTACATAAACGGTACCCCGTGTTAAACGTTAAACGTCAAAGTAGAATGACAGTTATCGTCGCAGGCGTCACCAAACACACTCTGATCTCTAATTACTAACACGCGTGACGTTTCGGTCACCGCTGGGTCGTGGTGGCGCACCTCGCATCCACGGGGAGCTCTTGAGTTTGGTGGGCCGTTTCGGCCCTCCGAGTTCATGAGGCATTCTAGCATAGAGATGAAATCTATACATGGATGACCCCAAACAAGTGCCGTGCGTAAACGGCATTCCCCGTTCGAGTGTTAAGCGGTGTAGCGGGCTAGCTGTCGTTCAGGCGCCACCACACACACTTTGGATATCTGGTAACACCTGTCGCTCCCACAACTGGGATCGCCCTGCCGCCGTGCAGCCTGGCGGCTATGTGACGCCGCAACTCGCTGGACAGGTACGGGGAATTCTTGTGATGGGTGGTCCGTTACGGATCCATAAGGACGTCCAGCACAGAGATGAACATATCTTTACATCTCGTACATTCGGATTCTCCAACACAAGTAAATGGTCAACGTGTACATAAACGATATCCCGCGTCCGAGTGTTAAGCGGGCTAGCTTTCGATGAAGTGCCACCACACGCACACACTCTGCACTCGCTAACACCTGTCGCTCCCGCAGCCGGTGTCGCCCCTGCCGCCGTGCAGCGTGGCGGCGACAATGCTGCTCAATCAGTGGGGGGCAGCCACGGCGACCCGCCGACGAGGCAGCCAAAGCTTTCTTGAATTGGTGAGTCGAGGGGCGCGGCGCGCGGCAGGCCGTGCGGGGGCGGCGAGCCGAGCGCGCGCGGCGGCGGGGCGGCGGCGGCGGCGGGGCAAGCGCCAGCGGGGGCGGCGCCGGGGCGGGAAGGCCGGCAGGGCGTTCGCGCGCGCACGCCCGCACTGCCACGCTGGGCGGCACCCGAAACCCGCACGGCGCAGCGTCAGCGCTGGCACGGGAAGCCCAGCCGGCAGGCATGCCCGGCGGCGGGGGCGGCGGCGGGGGCGGCCCGCGCGAGAAGAGGTCGGCGCGCTCCACGCCGCAGCATTTGGCGCCCGGCGGGGGCGGAGGCGGCGGCAGCAGCAGCCCGGGCGGCGGCGGGTGGTGGTGGTGATGGTGGTGGTGGAGGGCGTGCGGGGGCGGAGGTGATGGGAAGGCCGGCGGACGGCCGGGCAGCCGCGGCTCGTCCAGCCCGTCCCTGCGCAGGCGAAAAGACACACCAAGTTACACTAAAGGACAATCACAATGCAAACATAATCACAAGCATGGCGGTAACATAAAAGTTAAGATTACGTCCATTAGCGGACTCATTCACAATGCGTTCGCATAAGCATTACACATAAGACGTTAACTTAAAAGCTTGTAAGTTTCAAGCTTCTGTGTTTATGTATAAGTAAGACATAAAAAAATGAACCAATCACAGTACGTTAACTCAAAATCTAGTATCGAAATAGAGTCGAAGTCGATTGACTAACTAACGCCATATGGGCCATGGACACAGTCGATATCTCGAAAGCGACCACTCACATCCAATCAATAGTAATCACATACAACCCCTCCAACATTTCTGGATTTGAACGTCATGGGCGCATATAGTATTCGTGTTTACATACTAATCGTATTTTGAGAGTAACAAACTTTATACTATTTTCACTGTAGTCTTTGAGAAACGGTTGAGTTCAAGGAACATCCTTTCTTGGCATTCCTTTGTTCTTCGAGCAGAAATAATTATGACGTAATGTTTCGTGCAATAATATGCCGTATTATACACGATTTGGGAAATCGAAAAAAGTTGGTTATAATGCTGTTGTATACAAATGGTTATTAAACGTTTGATAAAACAAGTCATTGTACAATAGTTTTAGTACAATTGTTTAGCCCACCATTTGTATGGAATACAGAGTACTCTAATCACTGTTTCGACCTCTCGTCTTGCATTATGATTATAATACAAAAAAATGTACTAGTGAGAATACTTCTGATATTCATCTTGAAGCACACTTCCCTCGACCATTTACCATTCATCTTTTGTCATTTCGATGCTCCTTTAGTCTAACATCTTTCGAGGAAATGAACGTAACCATGGATATAGGTACTCATAGTTCTATGGACGTAAACCACGGCTGAACGCAAATAAAGTTTGTGGTCGCCTGTGCTTCGCGGTTCTCTCACCTGTAGCGTTGCTTTCCACAGACTTCAAAAATGCTAATTGGTTGAAGCGTAGAATTATTGTATGAAAATAAAACATAATCTATTTCATAAAATTTTTTATAAAACTCAAAATTTTATGGTGAGAAAGGTAGATTTCATATTAGTGTACTTTTCAACGAGAGTAGAATGATAGCTATTATTCACGAGTTAATGTTTACGACACGAGCGGCGTATGTCAGAATTTCTACGAGTAATTAATAGCCATTAGGCGCGAGTAGAAGAATACAGTTTCTCTACGACTTTGAAATTGATGATTTAAAAATACTAAATGAAAACATTTGAAATGTTTTAATTTTTTTAATTATGTTATATTCATTGTATGTTTCATTTCATTAAATATTTTATAACACTAACTATAAACAAGTACACAAAACAGTATTATAAACATAAACAGTCTAGATTTACTTTTTGAAAAAATTAATTGTGAAATTAGAGCAATTGATATTTATTTTTGAGAGAGTTTGCTAATGATTTGAGCCGTTTTCATTCACGAGGAATTACTAGTAGAACAAGATGTTTCTTGTATATGAGTATTTTGAATTATTGCTGAATTTGTATTATGTTCTACTGATTGCAGTAGAGTGTTTGCGGTAGACATTTTGATTGACACAGAATCATCCACATAACCTTCCTAACAGTCACCAACTCGCAGTTTCGTGGTTCATCTGTCGTGTGCCGCGCCAGAGCGCGCAGATCTGTTGCCCTGTAGGCGACTGTGAGAACCCTCTACCGTATGTAATGAACTAAGACGAATGTGATTGATCGACAGAAGTGAGAGAATAATATTCTCCGACGACTTGTGGAAATGTCATCGTTACTGCATCCATAACGTGCAGAAATGCATACATTATGCAGTAGTCGTAAAGAAATTTGTTTCTGCAACGTTTCGTAAAACATTTTTACAGAAAATATCATGTGTGTATCAGGGTTTTTCACTGCGAATGAAAGTGGTATGGCTCACCTGGAGCGCGATGCCTCCCGGAAGCCTTTGGCGAAGGGGTTGCTGGCGATTTTCAGCCGCGTGATCTGCAACAAAGACAGCAAACGTTTACCAAAGGACATTCGAAACATATGAATTCTGAAATAGCGTTTGCCAAATAACGTTTCATGATGTAAGAAATTTGAATACCTTGAATTGAATTAATGCCTTATTTTTCGTGGCGAGAATCAGGACATTAGGCCTGCTCTTTCGTCAGACCACTAGCAGAGAAAGGAGGTATTTCTTGGGCGAGAAACAGGCGATTTCAATCTAGCTCAGAGGCGTCATTTAGGCTTGAGAATCTTTTACATGCAAGTAAATCTACTAACATGGGACAGCCGGCTTTACTTCCCCTCCGAAGGAAGGCGTTCAAAGGATTTTTTCACCCTTAAAAATCCAGGGTTTCGATCGGGTTTGAAACCGCCAACTTGGGTACAACAGATACCTTGGGTATCTTTTACCTGAGCCTTGAATTACATTGGATATACTTTCTTTCGAAACTTGGCGCTGTATGACAACGCTTATATCAACACTGCACTGCTAAAATTTTTGGCAGTATACGTGATGTAAGAAGTATGATAATTATGCGTTCTGTTTATAGTGTTGAAAGATAGTAGATGCGATTTTATTCGGACGCAACAGCAATAATTCAATACTAAAAAAACACATTACATTATTTATTTATCATTGTACAAATCATTATCGTTTCTTTGTGATCATTGCAAAAGTACGTGGTCAAATTATACGCATAAAGACATCAATTCAATGAACATCATTATTTGTTATTGCCACAGTAACTTTGCAATCAAAAGAAAAAAATCAGTTTCATAATACCATTTTGTTACTCTAATCTAGTAACCAGGGGTCTTTCTTAACCGCTGGCGCCTTTCCTTACTCCTATGCATTTTTCTTATAAGGAGAATGTGTCATGATTCTCTCGACCTCTTCTCCTTGCTAGTGATCACTGTGTTCAAAAGAAGCTTGTGTACGTAAATAAATCAGGGTTTGAACTTTTTGATAAACTACTGAAGCGTGCGAATAAATGGAAGATATTATTTAAAGGACACTTTAGAAGGTACGCGAGGGAAGTTGGTCATTATAAGCCAAATCTGCATTTCGGTGTAAAAGGCATTCGAAATGCTGATTTCTTTTTTGCTCATGGAAGTTTGAATTTGATCGCAGTGGCCAAAAACCGAAGTTATGCTGTCGACTGGGAAATGCACTAACATCACGCGCTCCCATTTGCAATTGTTTTGATGAGATATCTTAACCCAACATTTAGAAATAGAAATATCTGACGTAGTTGCACTGACGACCAAAATGCGGCCCAAATATCTACATGCATAAATAAATTATCATGATCAAACTGCTTCAGTTATTCCTATTTCTGATTCCGAGATATCTTAAACGTCATACCAATTCCGTTTTTGAATTGTTAGTTATTAACCCAACTACTTCAACATTAACATTTTTTAAAATTACAACCCGTTGTACAGACTATTTCTGGCGTGTTCCATGTATCTTTTTGCTTTAGCTATTTATAAACATTTTTTTAAATTCTAAAATAGTTTGCAAGCGACCAATATCACAATTAACTAGGGTGTGGATTTTGATGGCCTAAAACACTACCAAAGATGATCCACAAAATGCTCTTAAAACGCTTTTAAAATGCCCTAAAAATAAAAAAAGTACTTGACAATTTGATCAAAACCGCTTCAGACGAACAATTCCAGTTGTAGGATATGTTACTAATGTAACCGAGGCTTCTTCATTTCGTTCAAGTGAACTCATCTTGCAAACTTTGGGTTTGGACGGTTCTTTAAAAGAAAATCTCTGCCTTTCTTTATCCTGAAATGGGCCGAACTGACAATTGCGCCGTCAGGCGTCACAGGAACCTTACATAACGCACAACGCCTGACATTATAATATATGAGCGAAGAAATCGAATAGGCTACTAAGGAAATCTGTGGTGAACATTTTTTGCAGATCGTTATTATTGTTCGAAGCAAGTACCATTAAAATGATATTAAAATCTATGACATAAGTGAAAAATGCTTGCGTAGGCTTCCGCGGCCGGAGTTTGTGTTGTCCAGGCTATCCGGGACGAGCCGCGTCGAGCCCGAATAGTCTAGACAACAGTGAAAAATGCATTAAAAATGACGTAAAAAAGTAAAAAATGACTTATTAGTCGAAAAATGCAAAAAATTACTTATAACAATGCTTCATTTCCTTTATAATAAAATAAAATGAATTTCTATACCAAACGGCATTGTCCTAAAGTGAAAACAAAATGTCATGTTATTAAAATCCGCCCCTCTACAAATAACAATCACTGTTAACCCACCTTCCTCTTCACGTGCATTTTTGAATCACCACATATTACACAGTGTATTTCAGACGTGTACCATTTATCCTTTCGCTTTTGCAATTTGCAAAAAACCATCTAAAGACGCTCGCCAATTGGACGTGCTCACCTGCTGGTTCTGGTAGGCGGTGACGGTGGTGAAGGGTCGTAATTATTGTTTGAAGCAAGTACCATTAAATTGAAATTAAAATCCATTACATCAGTGAAAATGCATTAAAATGAAGGTTAAAATGACCTATTAGTCGAAAAATGCAAAACATTACTTATAAAAATGCTTCATTTCCTTTTGGGATAAAATAAAATAAATTTCTATACTAAACGGCATTGACGTAATGTGAAAAAAAAGTTTTTTATTCAAATCCGCCCCTCTACAAATAACAATCACTGCTTCCTCTTCACGTCCATTTTTTTGAATCACAACCCATTACACAGTCCATTTTAAGCGTGTACCATTTATTCTTTCGCTTTCGCAGTTTGCAAAAACCCATCTGATGACGCTCGCCGACGTGTCAAAGCGGGGCACAGCGGGGGCGCGCTCACCTGCTGGTTCTGGTAGGCGGTGACGGTGGTGAAGGCTCGTAATTATTGTTTGAAGCAAGTACCATTAAATTGAAATGAAAATCGGTTAAATCAGTGAAAATGCATTAAAAATGAAGGTAAAAAATGACCTATTAGTCGAAAAATGCAAAACATAAAATGCTTCATTCCTTTTGGGATGAAATAAATAAATTTCTTTACTAAACGGCAATTTGACTATATGTGAAAAAAGGTTTTTTTATTAAAATCCGCCCTCTACAAATAACAATCACTGCTTCCTGCTCACGTGCACGTTTTGAAGCACCACGCCATTACAGAGTGCATTTTAGATATGTACATTTATCCTTTCTTTGCAAAAATCCATCTGATGACGCTCGCCAGCGGGGCGCACTCACCTGCTGGTTCTGGTAGGCTGTGACGGTGGTGAAGGCCGTCTCCGGGAAGGTGTAGGTGAGCGCGCGGCGCGAGCTGGCCTGGCGCTCCGCGGGCGTGTCCAGGTCGCTGGTGGGCAGCACGTGCACACGCGGCAGGTACTTGTGCATCGAGTGCAGCGACACCTGCCACAGCGCAACCACCCACTCTCATAGATAGATAGATAGATAGATAGATAGATAGAATCTTATCTATCTATCTATATCTTCTATCTATCTATCTATCTATCTATTCTATCTATCTATCCTATTTATCTATCTCTATTTATTCCTATCTAATATTAATCTATCTATTGTATCTATCTATTATTTATCTATATATCTATTTATCTATTTATCTATTTATCTATCTATCTATCATCTATCTATCTATCTATCTATCTATCTATTATCTATCTATCTATCTATCTATCTATCTATCATCTATCTATCTATCTATCTATCTATCATCTTATCTATCGTATCTATCTATGAGAGTGGGGTGGTTGCGCTGTGCAGGTGTCGCTGACTCGATGCACAAGTACCTGCGCGTGTGCACGTGCTGCCACCAGCGACCGGACACGCCCGCGGAGCGCCAGGCCAGCTCGCGCCGCGCGCTCACCTACCACCTTCACCGAGAACGGCCTTCACACACCGTCACAGCCTACCAGAACCAGCAGGTGAGTGCGCCCCGCTGGCGAGCGTCATCAGATGGATTTTTGCAAAACTGCGAAAGCGAAAGGATAAATGGTACATATCTAAAATGCACTCTGTAATGGCGTGGTGCTTCAAAACGTGCACGTGAAGAGGAAGCAGTGATTGTTATTTGTAGAGGGCGGATTTTAATAAAAAAACCTTTTTTCACATATAGTCAATGCCGTTTTAGTAAAGAAATTTATTTATTTCATCCCAAAAGGAATGAAGCATTTTTTATAAGTAATGTTTTTGCATTTTCGACTAATAGGGCATTTGTTACCTTCATTTTTAATGCATTTTCACTGATTTAATCGATTTTTAATTTCAATTTAATGTAACTTGCTTCAAACTATAATTACGAGCCTTCACCACCGTCACCGCCTACCAGAACCAGCAGGTGAGTGGCGCCCCTCTGGCGAGCGTCATCAGATGGATTTTGCAACACTGCGAAAGCAAAGGATAAATGGTAGCACGCCTGCACTACACTGGTGTAATGGGTGGTGATTCCCAAAAAATGCACGTGGAAAAGAAGGTTGGTTAACAGTGATTGTTATTTGTTAGAGGGGCGGATTTATTAAAAAAAAACCTTTTTTTTCACATTATGTCAAGCGTTAGTAAAGAATATTTATTTTATTTTAATCCCAAAAAGGGAAATGAAGCAATTTGTTTATAAGTAAATGTTTTTGCACTTTTTCGACTAATAGGTCATTTTTTACCTTCATTTTAATGCTTTTCACTGATTTACCGATTTCATTCAATTAATGGTACTGTGCTTCAAACAATAAAATTACGAGCCTTCACCACCGTCACCGCCCTACCAGAACCAGGGCAGGTTGAGCGCGGCCCCGCGTGCCCCGCTTTGACACGTCGGCGAGCGTCATTCAGTGGGTTTTTTGCAAACTGCGAAAGCGAAAGAATAAATGGTACACGCTTAAAATGGACTTGTGTTAATGGGTTGCTTGATTTCAAAAAAAATGGACGTGAAGAGAAGCAGTGATTTTATTTGTAGAGGGGCGGATTTTGAATAAAAAACTTTTTTTTCACGCATTTACGTCAATGCCGTTTAGTATAGAAATTTATTTATTTTATCCCAAAAAGGAAATGAAGCATTTTTATAAGTAATGTGTTTTGCATTTTACGACTAATAGGATCATTTTAACCTTCATTTTTAATGCATTTCACTGATGTAATGATTTTTAAAATTTCAATTTAATGGTTTACTTGCTTTCAACAATAATTACGACGCCTTCACCACCGTCACCGCTACCAGTAACCAGCAGGGAGACAGTCCAATTGGCGAGCGTCTTTAGATGTTTTTTGCAATGCAAAAGCGAAAGGATATAAAATGGTACACTGGTCTGAAATACACTGGGTAATATGTGGTGATTCAAAAATGCACGTGAAGAGGAAGGTGGGTTAACAGTGATTTTATTTGTAGAGGGCGAAT
This sequence comes from Gryllus bimaculatus, assembly GCA_017312745.1. Lineage (NCBI taxonomy): Eukaryota > Metazoa > Arthropoda > Insecta > Orthoptera > Gryllidae > Gryllus > Gryllus bimaculatus. The sequence continues at coordinate 6,198,550 of BOPP01000058.1, read as the reverse complement.
TTTAATAAACATGACATTTGTTTCTCACTTTAGGACACATGCGTTTGGTATGAAATTCATTTTATTTATTATAAAGGAAATAAGCATTGTTATAAGTAATTGTTTGCATTTTCGACTAATAAGTTTCATTTTTACTTTTTAGTAATTTTTAATGCATTTTCACTGTTGGGTTTCTAGATATTCGGCTCGACGCGGTCGTCCCGGATAGCCTGACAACACAAAACTCCGGGCGCGCGAAGCTACGGCAAGCATTTTTCAACTTATGTCATAGGATTTAATATCATTTTAATGGTACTTGCTTCGAAACAATAATAACGATCTGCAAAAAAATGTTCACCACAGATTTCCTTAGTAGCCTATTCGATTTCTTCGCCTCATTATTATAATTGTCAGGCGTTAAGGTTCCTGTGCGGCCTGACGGCGGCAAATTGTCAGTTCGGCCCATTCAGGATAAAGAAGGGCAGAAAGATTTTCTTTTAAAGAACCGTCCAAACCAGAAGTTGCAAGATGAGTTCACTTGAACGAAATGAAAAGCCTCGGTTATATTAGTAACAGTATTCCTACAACTGAATTGTTTCGTCTGAAGCGGTTTTGATCAAATTGTCAGTACTTTTTTTATTTTTAGGCATTTTTAAAGCGTTTTAAGAGCGATTTTGTGATCATCTTTGGTAGTGTTTTAGGCCATCAAAATCCACACCCTAGGATAATTGTGATAATTGTCGCTTGCAAACTATTTTAGAATTAAAAAAATGTTTATAAATAGCTAAAGCAAAAGATACATGGAACATCCCAGAAATTAGTCTTACAAGCGGTTGTAATTTAAAAAATTTAATGTTGAAGTAGTTGGGTTTAATAACTAACAATTCAAAACGGAATTGTATGACGTTTAAGATATCTCGGAATCAGAAATTAGGGAATAACTTGAAGCAGTTTTGATCATGATAAATTTATTTTATGCATGATAATATTTGGCGCATTTTTTGGTCGTCAGTGCAACTACGTCAAGATATTTCTATTTCTAAATGTGGGTTAAGATATCTCATTCAAAACAATTGCAAATTGGGAAGCGCTGTTGATGGTTAGTGCATTGGCCAGTCGATCAGCATAACCTTCGGTTTTTGGCCACTTGCGATCAAAATTCAAACTTCATAGAGCAAAAAAGAAAATCGCATTTTCGAATGCCTTTTACACCGAAATGCAGATTTGCTTATATGACCAACTTCCCTGCGCGTACCTTCTAAAGTGTCCTTTAAAATAAATATCTTCCATTTATTCGCACGCTTCAGTAGTTTATCAAAAGTTCAAACCCTGATTTATTTACGTACACAAGCTTCTTTTGAACACAGTGATCACTAGGCAAGTGGGAAGAGGTCGAGGAATCATTGACACAATTCTCCTATAAGAAAATGCATAGAGTAGAAAGGCGCCAGCGGTTAAGAAAGACCCCCTGGTTACTAGATTAGGAGTAAACAAAAATGTATTTAGTAAACTGATTTTTTTCTTTTGATTGCAAAGTACTGTGGCAAAACAAATAATGATGTTCATGAATTGATGCTTTTATGCGTCATATTTGACAGGTATTTTGCCAATGATCCCACAAAGAAACGATAAGATTTGTTACAATGATAAAGAAATAATGTAAGTGTTTTTTTAGTATTGAATTATTGCTGTTGCGTCGAATAAAATCGCATCTACTATCTTTCAACACTAATAAACAGAACGCATAATTTATCATAACTTCTTACAATCACGTATACTGCCAAAAATTTTAGCAGTGCAGTGTTGATATAAGCGTTGTCTACACGCAAGTTTCGAAAGAAAGTATATCCAATGTAATTCAAGCTCAGGTAAAAGATACCCAATGTATCTGTTGTACCAAGTTGGCGGTTTCAACCCGATCGAAACCTGGATTTTAAGGGTGAAAAAATCCTTTGAACGCCTTCCTTCGGAGGGAAGTAAAGCCGGCTTCCCATGTTAGTAGATTTACTTGCATGTAAAATTCTCAACCTAAATGACGCCTCTGAGCTAGATTGAAATCGCCTGTTTCTCGCCAAGAAATACTCCCTTCTCTGCTAGTTGGTCTGAACGAAAGAGCAGGCCTAATGTCCTGTTCTCGCCACGAAAAATAAGGGCATGTAATTCATTCAAGGTATTCAATTTCTTACATCATGAACGTTATTTGGTTAACGCTATTTTCGAATTCATAGTTCCGAATGTCCTTTGGTAAAACGTTTGCTGTCTGTGTGTTGCAGATCGACGCGGCTGAAAATCGGCCAGCAACCCTTCGCCAAAGCTTCGGAGCATCGCGCTCCAGGTGAGCCATACCACTTTCATTCGCAGTGGAAAAACCCTGATAGCACACATGATATTTTCTGTAAAATGTTTTACGAAACGTTGCAGAAACAAATTTCTTTACGCATACTGCATAATGTATGCATTTCTGCACGTTATGGATGCAGTAACGATGACATTTCCACAAGTCGTCGGAAGATAGTATATTCTCTCACTTCTGTCGATCAATCACATTCGTCTTAGGTTCATTACATTACGGTAGGAGGGTTCTCACAGTCGCTACAGGGCAACGATCTGCGCGCTCTGCGCGGCACACGACAGATGAACACGAAACTGCGAGTTGGTGACTGTAGGAAGGTTATTGTGATGATTCGTGTCAATCAAAAGTGTCTACCGCAACACATTCTACTGCAATCAGTACGAACATAATACAAATTCAGCAATAATTCCAAAATACTCATATACCAAAGAAACATTCTTGTTCTACTATAATCCTCGTGAATGAAAACGGCTCAACATCATTAGCTAACTCTCTCAAAAATAAATATCAATTGCTCTATTTCACAATTAATTTTTTCAAAAAAGTAAATCTAGACTGTTTATGTTTTATAATACTGTTGGTTGTACTTGTTTATAGTTAGTGTTATTAAATATTTATTGAAATGGAAAGCATACAATGATTATACATAATTAAAAAAATTAAAACATTTCAAATGTTTTCATTTAGTATTTTTAAATCATTCATTCAAAGTCGCTAGGAGAAAACTGTATTCTTTTCTACTCGCGGCTAATGGCTGATTAATACTCGTATTAAATCTGACATTACGCGCTTCGTGTCGTAAACATTACTTCGTTGAATATAGCTATCATTCTACTCTCGTTGAAAAGTACACTAATATGAAATCTACCTTTCTCACCATCAAAATTTTGAGTTTTATAAAAAATTTTATGAAATAGATTATGTTTTATTCTTAAAATAATTATCTACGCTATCAACCAATTAGCATTTTTGAAGTCTGTGGAAAGCAACGCTACAGGTGAGAGAACCGCGAAGCAACAGGCGACCACAAACTTTATTTGCGTTCAGCCGTGGTTTACGTCCATAGAACTATGAGTACCTATATCCATGGTTACGTTCATTCCTCGAAGATGTGTAATAGACTAAAGGAGCATCGAAATGACAAAAAAGATGAATGGGTAAATGCGTCGAGGGAAGATGCTTCAAGATGGAATATCAGAAGTATTCTCACTAGTACATTTTTTTGTTAATTATAATCATAATGCAAGACGAGAGGTCGAAACAGTGGATTAGAGTACTCTGTTATTCCATACAAAATGGTGGGACTAACAATTGTACTAAAACTATTGTACAATTGACTTATTTTATCAAACATTTAAGTAACCATTTGTATACAAACAGCATTATAACCAACTTTTTTCGATTTCCCAATCGTGATATAATACGGCAATTATTGCACGACAATTACGTTCATAATTATTTCTGCTCGAAGAACCGAAGGAATGCAAGAAGGATGTTCCTGAACTCAAACCGTTCTCAAAGACTACAGTAAAATGTATAAAGTTTGTTACTGCTCAAAATACGATTAGTATGTAAACACGAATACTAATGCGCCCATGACGTTCAAATCAGAATGTGGAGGGGTTGTATGTGATTACTATTGATTGGATGTGAGTGGTCCTTTCGAGATATCGACTGTGTCCATGCGCCCATATGGCTTAGTTAGTCAATCGACTTCGACTCTATTTCGATACTGATTTTTGAGGTTTACGTACTGTGATTGTTCATTTTTTTAGTTCTTACTTATACATAAACACGAGCTTTGAAACTTACCAGCTTTTAAGTTAACGTCTTATGTGTAATGCTTATGCGAAACGCATTGTGAAGAGTCCGCTAATGGACGTAATCTTAACTTTTATGTACCGCCATGCTTGTGATTATGTTTGCATTGTGATTGTCCTTAGTGTTAACTTGTGTGTCTTTTTCGGGCCTGGGCGCAGGGACGGGCTGGAGCGAGCCCGGCTGCCCGGCCGTTCCGCCGGCCTTCCCATCAACCTCCGCCCGCACCGCCCTCCACCACCACCATCACCACCACCACCGCCCGCCGCCCGGGCTGCTGCTGCCGCCGCCTCCGCCCCCGCCGGGGCGCCAAATGCTGCGCGTGGAGCGCGCCGACCTTCTTCTCGCCGGCCGCCCCCGCCGCCGCCCCGACCGCCGGGCATGCCTGCCGGCTGGGCTTCCCGTGCCAGCGCTGACGCTGCGCCGTGCGGGTTTCGGGTGCCGCCCAGCGTGGCAGTGCGGGCGTGCGCGCGCGAACGCCCTGCCGGCCTTCCCGCCCCGGCGCCGCCCCCGCTGGCGCTTGCCCCGCCGCCGCCGCCGCCCCGCCGCCGCGCGCGCTCGGCTCGCCGCCCCCGCACGGCCTGCCGCGCGCCGCGCCCCTCGACTCACCAATTCAAGAAAGCTTTGGCTGCCTCGTCGGCGGGTCGCCGTGGCTGCCCCCCACTGATTGAGCAGCATTGTCGCCGCCACGCTGCACGGCGGCAGGGCGACACCGCTGCGGAGCGACAGGTGTTAGCGGAGTGCAGAGTGTGTGCGTGTGGTTGCACTTCATTGAAAGCTAGCCCGCTTAACACTGGACGCGGGATTCTCGTTTATGTACCGTGACCATTACTTTGGTTGGAGATCGAATGTACGAGATGTAAAGATATGTTCATCTCTGTGCGGACGTCCTTATGATCCGTAACGACACCCATCACAAGAATTCCCCGTACCTGTCCAGGCGATTGCGGCGTCACATAGCCGCCAGGCTGCACGGCGGCAGCGATCCCAGTTGTGGATCGACAGGTGTTACCAATATCCAAGTGTGTGTTGGTGGCGCCTGAAGACAGCTAGCCCGCTCACCGCTTAACACTCGAACGGGAATGCCGTTTACGGCACGGCACTTGTTTGGGGCACTCCATGTATTAGATTTCTCTCTATGCTAAATGCCTTTCATGAACTCGGAGGGCCGAAAACGCCCACCAAACTCAAAGAGCTCCCCGTGGATGCGAGGTGCGCCACCACGACCCAGCCGGTGACGAAACGTCACGCGTGTTAGTAATTAGAGATCAGAGTGTGTTTGGTGACGCCTGCGACGATAACTGTACATTCTACTTTGACGTTTAACGTTTAACCACGGGGTACGTTTATGTACGCGTCAGCATTCACACGTATGTGGCATCCACTTGGACCAAAACTTGCTCTCTGCGGTGGGGATGTCCTGTGAATGCGGAGCGTGTACGAAACACTTTTCTTCCATTTGATATGCTACCGCCCCAACCTAGACTCAAGTTTCCAAAACTGAAGGTTCCTACGGCAAGCGAGGCTTGAAAGCATGCTTTTGCATGGTTCTATTTTCGGCTACTGCTTTCTACTGAGGATTGGGGTATAAGTCATGCAACTATTTTTGTATGAGAATACGATTCAGATAGAAAATATGAAACGATTACACATGAAAGGACAATGTATGAATTGAAATACCGGTAAAATTAAAAATGGTCTTATATTTACCGTATTTAATTATTAAAAGGTTATCTATCTCACAAGCGTCTACTACCAATGTATTGAAACTAAGTCACTGAACTTAAACGCCACGCCAAATTGTGTTTTCTCTTATTTATAAATGTATTGGAAATGACACCAAGGCCGACGTTTACTTGGTGGGTTCTTTAGATCGTAAAGAGATGTGCCAAGTACATACACTTGAAATGACAGAAGTGGATTCATATCACAAAATTTCCCAAAAGCACATCTGTTCTAAAGGGCTTGATTAGGCAGATGCATTGATTAGCGCAGTGCCACGTTGCACGAGTACACTCCCAGCGTCGTCACGTGAGGTTGCTTGATCACTGGTTGTCGCGCGTCTCGCAGAAACTCTCTGCCATCTCCGAGCTGCCCGGTATGGAGGTCATTCTCCTACCAGCTCCACCATGCTCTGTGAAATTCACGGGCATTTCTCCCATGGAGAACGGGCTATCTGGAGTATTAGCGCTGCTGAATCGGATTACATTCATCCACACGTCTGCAGTCGGACAATTGATTTCACATTGCTCTGCGTGCCAATAACAGACACTCACAGAGCCATTTTGTTGTTATGAACACATTAACATAGCATTTATTCATTGCGATAGAATACAATTGTCAGATTTCCGATAAAAATTGTTTCAGAAAAAAAAATAGTTGCCATGACATCTGCCCCCAACCCTCGTAGTTCATTGGTCGTAATAAGCGGTGCGGAGAATTGATCGCAACAACCGCATTGCAACGATGCATCTGAATTGATTCGCAACACCGGCTTGCGAGTCAGGCCATTCCAGCCTCACTTCCCGTTAGTGTCTAGGCTATTCGCTTCCTATCATTCATTCTACGCAGTTCATTTTTATCTCACAATGTTGCAACATGAAGTTTCATACGTGTAGCTTCAGCAGAAAAAACTCAAGAAAATGCCTCTGCTCAGTCTGAAGATCAGTTATCTTTTGTCAAAGTGTTTCACGTCGTTTCTTCCACTACCCCTCAGTTCTACCCGCTGTAACAACGTTCTAGTGTACGTTAGAGGTAGCCAAACCTTTTAAAGAAATGTAAGAAACGGGATTGTGTAGGAAGTGGTTAAATAATATCTTCCAGATACGTAACTTGTGTTTTCAAAGTTTCTATTCAGACGAGAATACAAATCTTTATAAATGCACGTTTATCCCTCCGCCGTTTTATGCACCCTCACAAAAGATGTTGAATGTTTCATTCAAGTCGCGTCTCATGCTTTGTTATATATTCGACCACAGCTTCGCGTGCTGCTATAATATTGCAAATGAATTCCTTACACTGGATGATGACTTCTGTGATCCACTTAATTGCGAAGGAAGGACTCAGGTCCTTCATGTGCTGGGAGAAGTTAGTTAGATAAGGACGGAACCGAAGGTTCGGAAAACAAGTGAATATCGATGTTTACTTATCAGAGAAGTATCCCTCCGAGTGGTAATATGCAGGTAGTATGTTCTCTTCATTAAATTGTTTATGTCAATGAAAAACTTCAGTTAAGTCGTCATTGGTAGCCACAAAAAACATAGCGTTCGTACACAACTATTGCAAGACTAAGGCTCAGACTCATTTAAAATAACAATCATAAATAATTATTACAAAATAATTGTAATAAAATCGTTGTAAATACTTGAATTTTTAGGGAACACAATAGTATGACTCTTCCTTAATTTTCAGATTATTGTACTTCTCTCATATTCCCATTTCTGGATGAGAGAGCAAGAAACGTCGAAAAACATTCTACAGTGGGAAACTAACTGAAACGAACAAACAAAAAAAGAAGAATCGCAAATCATATCACTGGCGACAGCATGGACGTAATCATGAGTTTACTTGCCAACACGTGCGACGACAACTTGACACCATCTAAGCCTTTAAATTCTTCTATAAACGTTGCAAGAGTGTGTTAAATTGGACTTCTGGGTGACAAAAAACCTTAGGAACCAGTGCGCGATGCTTTCTACTAAGGGTAGCAGGTCAAATCAAATTTAACTCCCTTCGAAGTTTTCTTGTGCAAAGCGTTATCGCAACACAATCTTTCAGAATTATTTTGTCTTTGATTTTTATTCCACCAAGCGCATCATTTATTATATCTTTTTATGACAATTGTTTTTCAACCAATGATTGTAGTAGTTAAATTGTTCCATTCATCTCGTTCAAGTATTTATTGTTCCTTCAACTATTAGGATCCCCTATGCAGGAAAGTTTGTAATTGGCTTTCCACATTTTCGATGTTTGATACATACATTTAAATTTTTTTGCATGTATTATATGCAGCAATCAATGTATGGACTATTTGATAGTCAATTACATTATTTACATTACTCCATTATTTCATTCCCGTAATCATGCATCCGGAAAGTTCCTGAACTCGTTGTCACGGCCTTCTTCCTCTTCTTCTTCTTCTTCTTCTTCTTCTTCTTTTCTTCTTCTTTTCTTCTTCTTCTTCTGTGAAGTAAAGCCGGGCTGCCGCTGTTGTAGATTCTACAGCAATGTGAAACAAGCCTCAATCCTTAAATGACAACCTCTGAGATAAATCAAATCGTCTGTTTCTCGCCAAGAAATTACCTCGTTCCTCTGCTAGTTGGTGAAAGGAACATAGTGAAAATTTGCGATGGTCAGACCGTAAGAGCAGCCTTCATGGCCTGGAGTTAGCCACGCAAAATAAGGCTTAATTCAATTCAACTTCAATTCAATTTCTGTCTTTTCCCAACCCGTCATTCTTTGACAGAATTTTCGTGATATCCAGTGTCCTTTTCTCTAATTAGTCTCCTATCTTATTGTTTACATCCCCCATTCATTTCACTATTATTTGCTTAGCTTGTATTTCTTGGTATTCTCTTATATTCATTTTCAGAGATGTCTGGTGGTTTAGTGGCTGGCTGGAGTTTGGCACAAACATAAGTGTTTCAACTCGGTTCACTTTTCTATCCGTTAGGTGTTATTGTTTCCTGAAGAACTGCCAATATTATTTTCCCAGCTCCCATTCATCATTATTAGGTTTTATATATAAGTTATCAAGTAAGAGTTCTTATTAATTACCCGATGCTCACAAACGATTTAGCTCATAATGGGCAGATATGAATCGAAGGGACATTGCCAAAAGTATGGCGTTTCAAAGAAATACCTACAAAATAATTTTAGTTTACATATGAAATTTGTATCAAACACTAAGGATTTAGTATGATGGCTTCTTAAAGTGAATTACAAATATTTTATAAGTGAAATTATAATAATTTCCCAAGTTCATAAATATTGCTGTTAATATAAAACAATTTCTCAAAACATTGTAAACGTACACGTCATTTAAATTTTGACTACATTTGCACGCTTTTCTCAGTCACTACATATAACTATCAATTCTGCGACTTGGTGTATTTATTTCTTGAGTTGTTTTTTACTTGCTTTTAAATCTTTAATATTGTGTCGTTTTTATTTCTTCAATTGCCACTCGTTTTCATTTACATATATTTAAGATCGTATTAATAATGCTCGTACTCAAGAAATTCATATTATGTACCCAAAAACTTATTTAATGTCCCAAACAAAAAAATCGTTTGCTGACTTGTGTGAAAAATCGTTGATTTGCGTAGATGTGTTTTAAGGTAAGAAAGCGTTTGGCGGATCAAATTATAGAAGAATTAGAAAAAAATGGCCGATGGTACTACCTGAAAAATCGTGTGGCTCCTCAGTTCATCAAGATTTTTTAAATTTGGAAACAGAAAAAAATTCAATATTATTGAACCTTAACATATTTTTTATCTGTGGACCATATCTTTACGTTTACGTACACGATTTGGTTGCTGTATTTGTCTCCCCAGGTATCTCATATCCGAAATACCAAAACGACTAGGAAAAAGTAGTCAGAAAAGACATTTTAAACAATTGCTGTCCTATTGTGAATATGTGAGGTCTTAGGTATTTATAATTAATATAAAATTACGACTTTTTTAATTAAAACTAATTCGGAAAAAAGACATCTCTGTAAAAGTAGTAGCTCTCTTTCAGATAATGTAATTTTAATTTATAAATATATTCTACAACAAAGAAGCACGTCCTACTCAGCGTTTACCAGAAGAAAAATTTTATTTTAGGATTTTTGTTAAGTGTTGAAGTGTGTGGTTGGATGATATAATAATGTTTTAAAAGTTCAGGCACATTTTTTCAAATTGACCAAACTTGTATCATAAAAAATCATTTATGTTGAGAATTTTTTAATTTCGCTTCCGCTATTTAGATTATTGTGCCTAAAATATGCGCAGAAGTTGTTTGTGTGTGGCTGGTACATGTATGTATGTATTTCAGCAATCCGTCCACTTCTGAAGAGGACGATGGAGAACGAAGGAGTCTGAAATATGAAAGCTATCAGCTCCCAAAAGAAAATTGTTATCTGGTCATTTGTATAGTTTTGTAGAATATGATTAGTAAGTTATTATTTTAATGATTAATTATTTGGCATACCCTTAATAATAAATAAACACTTCAATTGCATTCAGAACCACGATTAAAATAGTAACTATGTAATTGATAAATATTGACATTTCAATATCATTGTAATAAATTTACCAATATTTTTATTTAAAAACAATCTTGTGGCAGTTTTATTCACATTTATACTAATTTACTAGATAAAGTGGCGCCCGTTCGATAGTATTTGTATGTTAAAAAAATTTAATTGTTGCTTTGTATTCATATAATAGTGCACAAACAAATTCATAATAAAATAAATAAGTTTTTATACATATTAAAATTGGCCCGATTAGTCCAATTTTCGATTAAAAGAAATTGGATTGAAAAAAAAATCGATTTAATTAGATGATTGAAAGTCAAATCTGAGAATTAAGGTCTCCACAATGATGAAAATGTCGAGGAGATAAACTAATAAGCGTGTCACTAATCTAATGCTGCAGGTTACAATTTAATCACTTTAATTGTAAATTAATTATTTTCCTAGACTTTTACCAGAATTTTCCAATGAGCGGGCGGCTAGAACTGTTGTCAGCGATTTGTGTTGTCGAGAGGGAACGAAAGAAGCTATTTATCGCCTCTGATAGAAGTCCTATAATCATGCAAAACTCGTTTTTAGTTACTAACAATAATAAAACATATTTTTTAGATAAAATTACTTAGAATTTTCTCGATGGATACGCAAAAAAAAATCAGTTACTCATTAGAAGACCGAACAAACGTCGAATGACAGTCATTTGTCTCGGATTGGTTGACCGGAAATTGTCTAAACTTGACTGACGGATGGGCGTAATGGACAGAGATACTCTATTATAAGGAGTTTGACATTTAAGAGGTTCCGAAGAAAAAAAACATTTCAACAGAAAACTTCGGTCTACAAATATTTATAACGTCTTGTTTTGAACGGGAAGGCTATTTTTTCATATCAGTTTCATCATGTGCTAAAAAACTAGCCAACCGAAAAGAATCGTCATAAAATTTCAGATTGAAAAATCACTCAATTCTGAGTTAACATGGTGCAATTCCCCTATTGTCTGCAACGGAAAGCGAAAATGCTGATAAACTATTCTAAAACGCACTGATAAACGAGGAATAACAGGCCTTCAGTACAATTCTGAACTTAGCAGCATATACAGTTTGTTGAAGTTATATACAATCAGGAATGAAACCACATGTCACAAAACTATCGGTTGTAGCTCATGTTGTAGCCAAAACCTTGAAATGCTCGATTTTGGTGCCTATACGCTGGCCCCATTTCCTTCAAACATTAGTGAAGGAATCAGTATAGAGAATTCAAACGAGGACGGTAGTTAAATCATTTTTCGTTATTTGAAATAATTCTTAAATCTCTCAAAAGGATTTATTATAGCATACCAATTGTTCATTCAAAATAATTATAGATGACAATATGTATACAAAGGAGTTGGCAATTCGATTATAGTAATGAGTATTTAGTGAACACATTGGGTAATTTTACTTAATGGTTTTTTAATGCACAAAAACGACCATCCCAATTAAATTTGTATAATGGGCTTAGGGTCCCCTAATACAGAATCGAGAGTCAAACAAAACGCCTCAAAAAAAACACACTATTCTCCATAATACGTCTTCCACAATTTTCTTGACGTTAGTACACATAAATAAAAAAATAGTCTACACAAAATTTCAATGATCGCTGACTTTTTGATACAAAAGTTAAATGGTTCAATTAACTATACATTTTGTCTTTGCCTTTAGTAGTCAAATCGATAAAATGTTCTATCACAAAGACTCTTTTTGAGTGAAAAAATTGCTACATCGAGCTTGCACGAGTGAAACGCCGCTCTCTCTGAGTAGCACAGGCTGAAATAGTGATGTACAGAAACGCATTAGTTCTAAGGAACGCCGGCTGGACCGCGCGTGGCACGTGGTACGGCGTAACGTACAACAGAGGCCGCGCGCCATACACTTCTTTATCCTGGAATCGTCTCGGTTTCCGAGTAGCCTCCTGATAGCCACTGTTGCTCCCTTGTTACCACATCCCTTCTTCCTGCACCGCGCTAGGCTAGTATCTTTGGGTTTATATCTGACATAAAAGCTGTTGTCGTAAAAACAAAAAAAATAAAAATACATTCTTGATATTTCTATTAACCATGTGAGGGACATCGCAATAAACATTGATTCGCCACGCGGAAAAACGTGGGAGAAACATTGGAAGACATGTGCAGGAATTATCTTGCGCACTGTTTTCTGAGCCCTCGTTTCCGCTAGTAGAGTGGGGAAGATAGGATATCTGTTGACCAAAAATGATTTCTTTCTCACTCATTTTTTCGTTTTTCCGGGGAAAAATCAGTTATTATTCGCGAGCGATTTTTCTAGTTACACATTTTTCTACAAGCACTCGTTTCCTTATTTATCCTTTGTTCCACCAATGTTGGCAAACGGAGTGCGAGGGTAGATCACTACCAAGGCGCACGAAAAAAGTAGCCGTATAATACACACATGGGACAACACTTCGGAAACGTGTGAGAAGTTTGTGTTGGGAAATCGCTGCCAAAGCCCATGTCGTGGTTGATCCTGCGGGGGGAACATCTTTTCATATTTATTCTTAAATTCTATGTACACTTTGATCACCTACTGCCTACTTTACCAGTCATAGACATACTACAAATTCCATACTACAATTTATCTGTCAGTGCACGTGACACATCATAAGCTGTTGAGGTTTCATCACTACCGGAGCTTATATGTCGCTACAGTGACGCACTATGGGATGATTCCAAGCTTCCAGTGGATGAAACCATGAAACAGGTATTTACTTCAAATACAGGTTAAATAATCCAAGAATAATTTAATCTCTTTTGTTCCACAGCATCGTAACTTATTTCTACACACCGAACACTATTTACATTATTTACACTGTGCAGCACACTACCATAAGCTTAACAGACACGTAAAAACGCATAGCGAGGAAATTGAGAGTTTAGGATTGCGGAGGAAAACAGATGGGAAAATGTTGGTAAGCCTGCAGTCGAAAACATGCGCGAAGAACGGTGGGACATGGCGCAAAAAAAAACAAAACATTTCCCAAGGGTAACAGTGGAGAAGTGCGGACAAACCATGGGCATAGCGGGTTTACATGCATTGGACATGACGGATCATACCCGGAAATGCAGGGAAAACGCACCAGGAAAGCATGAGAGGGCAGTTGTGACCGAACTTGGGCTTCGCTGTTGTATAAACAGTAGGAATCGAGAAAATATTACTGTCTGTACTCTTCCCAAGAAAGCTGGCGATTTGATTATCATGTCATATTTTATTAAATTCATGGCTCCTGAAGATGTGTGTGTTTGCCTCGTAATAACACTTCGAAACCGTAGTCATTACTGTTCAGCCCACGCACTGTACCATGACAATATCGCTCTAACACACAACTGCAGTCATTTGATTACCAGTTCTGTAGCAAATTCTTATCAGTTAAAAAAAAAGATTCTTACAAACGTGATGTAAATTTTTGGCATTCAACTAATTATAATGAATTAATAAAATATGAATGAAAACCAAACGTAATTCGTCCGTTTCTCATTCCTTCGTCTAGCAATCAAGAACCACACTTTGCTGTTCCACGACCCAAACAAATTGGCAACAGTCGGTCTCCATTTGCAGAACAGTAAGTGATCAGCTGCAATAGAGAGAATGCATTGCAACTGCAGGTGGCAGTCGCATGCGTCAGACTGTGTCTCTCGCGGCGTGTCCACCACGCCGAGTGAAAGGACGTATTCCGGTGAGAAGTCAAGAAAATGTAGTTTGCATAAACTTTCTATCTGTTGATCTCGCAAATATGGAGCATGCGCATTTGCGTTATTCTACTGCGATCAGAAATTAAATGATTGGCACTTGGTCGCGTGCCAATCTTCCTCTCCAACGGACAACTGCACGCAATCGTTCAACAAGAGAGATAGAACCACGCTCTCTTCGTGTGTTCGTATCCTCCAAGGGTAAACAAAGGTCGTACGCTTTGACATCTTTAAAACACTCTCCCTGTTCAACACTTCACCGGAAAAGATGCCTGTGAAAATGAAGTCACAAGAATTTGAAAACTCGGCCTCACAAATAGGAACTTGTAAAGACCGAAAGGGTATTAAGGTCAAAAAACATGACTATTTTTTCAAAATAATATGCTAATCGTGCGATTTTTAAAATTATAGTTTTTTAAAAATTTATTTTATTTATTTGTGTTAAACGTGTTACTTTCATCGTTTCAAATATTTATAGTTAAATGACGGGAAAGGATTTTGGAAACTTCAAGGAAAACGCTGCGCAGAATAATCTTCTCCCCCTACGTTACACATTACCAGTTTATTACTTTTTTTTTTTTTTTTTTGGACTGGTTAAAATCTAATCTAAAACCTAATTATTGGGCTGTTGCCTAAGAAGTGCAGAACAAATTTCATCTTTTGTGAAGTTAACTCTATTAGATTCATTTACTGCAATTTTTTTGAAATTATATTGAAAAGAAATTTACATCGTTAAGGTCCCAATTTTTACGAGCAAAAACTGCTTTCAATCCGCAGTTTTACAAAAAACCACTGTTCATCCGTAGGTCTTTATTTTTCACGCAAAGATTATTTTTTATTATTAACGAAAATTGTTTAAAAGCCACAATGAAAAATCAAATTTTACCCTTTTTTTTTAAAACAAAAAAAAAACGCCTTATTTAATATTTGTTAAAAAAAAAAAAAATCTTGGCGGATTAGGATCCTTTATCTAAGGGAAATTTTTTATTTTATTTTTCATTAAAAAAAAAAAAAAACTTGAAAATAAAAAAAAAAACCCCAATAAAATTTAACCCTTTTTTTTATTGAGGAAATTTCCTCCTTCCCCTTTGCGC
>BOPP01000058.1:6164292-6183304 GCA_017312745.1 Gryllus bimaculatus | reverse complement strand
ATAGATAGATAGATAGATAAATAGATAGATAGACAAATAGATAAATAGATAGATAGATAGATTTATTATTTCTGCAGATAGGTATAGAACCTGGAGGTAGAACACTACAATTTACGTATTACAACTAAGAATAGTAATACACTGTAATTTTAAAGGATTTTAAGGCAATAATAACAATAATATTACAATAATAACAATACCAGCATTACCTATACATTTTATGACTGTCCTGCACGGAATTTTTAAGTAATAAATACACTACACTTCACTTCACTTCACTTCACTACACTTACATTTCACTTCGCTACACTACACTTGCACTTGACTTCTCTATTTCACTACACTTCCCAACACGTCACGTCACTCCCATTCAACTACTAATTTAAATATAATTGTATATTAAACAAACCAATGCATTTAATATTGATTATCACAATACTACTAATAATAAAAAATAACAATTATAATAAAATTATAACTAAAATAATAACTATTTTAATAAGTCTAACTTATACAATCATATCATATCATTAGGCCCGATTCCCCGAAGATCGACTCAGACCACAGAAAAATTACACTTTTTTCATTGAACTTCCACACTACTATACACACTGACAACTAACGCTATATTTCCTCTCATTTTCATACATTTAACAATACAGTATAATCCTGATAATCGGAAATAACTGGGGGTGTGGTGTTTTCGGATTCGGAAATGTTCCGATTATCCAAAAAATGTACCGTACATATACAAACACATCTATAGGATTTCTGATTATAGGACCGAGAATATTACCGATTTTTCAAGTTCTTCTAAGTGCAAAGTACTGCTACATAAACATTTGATATACACTGTAGTTGCCAGTACTATAAACGTGTCATTTCGACAAGTTGTGTTTCAAGAATTAGAGATTTAGTTTTACAGTAATTATAAAATCCGTTTTTTACACTACAAATAAGCATTTTATTTGTTTTGTTTATTTTTTTCCTCCATCCCGAATTTTGTTCCTATTATCCGAAATTTTCGAATCGCGGGGCTTAGATTAGTGAGGTTCTACTGCATTAAATATACATTCATTCTCTGCAAATTAATTTAATCAAAATTTATAATCTTTGTTTTGGCCTTATGGAGAAAATCAATTTGCGAGTGAACAATGCGAATAAGTCACTGAATTGTAATTTTTAAAAACCCTGAAAGACTTCTGCAGTCGATCAGGCAGTAAATAAATACAAGTTTTAAAAAGTCTAATCGTTCATTTTACACGGACATTTTTTCGTTTTTCTGTGCACAAAATGGATGGAAAAGGGTCGTTCCTTTCTTTGCGAGACTGTTTCCTTATCGAAACTTGGTAAACATATTGAAGCATTTTGCACGGTCATTTCTTTTTCTGCACGTAATCGTATTGAAAATATTTTTTTCTAGACGTCGCAATAGGCGCTAAAAATGAAACAGTTGAACGTAGCATTTGTGGAAACAAATTAAGTTAGGTTATATTAGAACTAAGTACGAGAAGAGACGTCATCAGAACACAGTACATGTTTTATTTCTCACTACATAATTCTTTCACATTACACAATACTAACGAACGTACTACAACACACTCAAAACCGTACAAAAGCAACAAATCACACCTGACACATAGCAAACCCGGAATAGGTCCGAAATGTAACACCAGGAGCGGAATTATGTAAACGGATAAAAATCTCTACCGAAAAATGAAGCGTGCGTCATTCTTCTGTACAAATTACATCCGGTCTGGTTCGTCACGTTTCTTTACCGTTGAAAAATGATGAAACAAATGACCATGTAAAAAGGACTTCAGACTACAACAAAGTAATAATGAAAAACCTTCGCTCAGGCTAAGTCTCAAAATTTGAAGTACATTTGCTAAAAATGTATTCCCTCCTGTCTAGTTCTAATTACATCGGTTGCAATAGGTCTCCATTTTTGAATGCGACGGGAAGTGATTTTGACTTTTCATGTGATAAAACTAAACAACGAGGAATAAACATTTTGTGTAAATAATAATTAAGCAGTCATTTGAGTTCCGGAACTCAATTACACAGTCCGCGTACAAATTTTCTATTGTACCACCATGAAACAAATATGTGAAAAACAATTTTCGAAATTGTACATTTCTAAGTGTTGATGTGGAAAACAACTGAGAGAGATAGTTCTTTATAAAATAACAGATTTAAAAAGGTCCGATACGTAAGCGCAAAATTTTTATCCGTTTTAGCCTAATTACGTTTGATAAAAGTTTCTGATACCTGATTAATCCGTTTCGTATTTTGTACTCATTTTGATACACGATTTAATATCACTAACAAAGATTCCGAGAAACTGACCATTATTTCACAGAAAAATGGCGTCATTCAAGGGACTCAAATATCAGAAGTATCCGGAAGGAGATAGTGACAAGTAGTATAATTCGTGACAATTTTTTTTCTTAATGATATAGGCTTTATGATAAAGCCATAAAGCCCTTATCTTAAATGCGCACAGGGTACTTATTATCGAGTATCTAATTTTTCGAATCAATGAAAAATCAAATTCATTCACAATAATGAAATCTGAAAAGATGAAACGCAATCAAAGATAATACACTCATCATCAGAAAAACTATATAGTTATGGTATTTCACATTAAGAAAGTATTGTAGTCTTTAAAGAAAGCAGCAACAGAACATTGAATTTACTTTCTTTCGAAGTAAATAATAGTGTTTTATGTGAGAAACATTAAGAATAATTTAAAAAGAAATAAGTTTGAGATTAGCCATTAGGAAGTTCTTGTGGACTGGCAAACCCAATAACTACCGGGTGTTTGGAAACATTTTATTTATTATGCATGTCAAACAAACGTTACTTAGAGCTTCCACTTCTTAAAGCCAAATAAATAAAAGCAAATCTGTTCAGGGACTAGAAAATAAATAATTAAAGGGAATGATATACTTTCAAGTTTCATACTAGTATCCCTTATGAGAATCGTCTTCTCAAAATCTCACTTTATGGATCTTTCCATTGCCCATGCTATTTTCTGAATCGCCAAAAAGCCCTACCAGAAATGCTGTCAGGGATCGTTCATCTATTCGCTAAAAGGTGAGAAGCGTTCTGCGTTACTTAGCGTAACGGGGGATTAGTTAGTTGTTTGCTACATTTTTAAAAAAAATCAACGTTTCTTTTATTCAGTCTTGTACTCAAGTATTTCAAAACTAATTAAATTTAAAGAATAAGTATAAATTTAAAAGTTGTGATTCATACATTATTACAATAAATTGAAACAGTTTTTCTTCAACGGCCTGTTGATTAAATATGTTGGATTACGAAAAAAATATTTAAAACTGATCTATAGTATAACACTAAATTACCATAGTAGACTATCAATCTTGCGTCATTCACGAAGGCGAGAGCAAGGTTTATTGTCATTGTTCAAATGTTCTTGCCTCTGTGTTACTAAAAAATGCGGTTAATTCAATTATATTTACTTAGCTTACTTAACTCAAAAATATTTTTGTTAGGAACAGTCAGCGTCATCAACTACTTCTCACTTTAATTATATAATTCAAAATTGTTTTTATTGTGATATAATGTATTTTTACTTATGATATGTGGAAGGGGGTGTCACAAGCATGAGATAATTAAGGGGTATTCTAAATACGCCAAATATGTATTACATAATTTACGGACGGCTCCGAAGATATGGACGGCCTTCATTTACGGACGGTACTGGTAAATACAATTCAAATTACATTTACAGTGTCACACAAAGTGGGATACTTAACGTATTTTAGGAATGAGTATTTTAATTCGAACCAATTCCTGATAAGTTTTTTTGCCCTTGAAACGTGTTAGTATGAAATAAAAAATGTGGATGGATAATGACATTAACATTCCTTTGGAATGTGATGTGGTCATTAAAATTGTAATTGATTTGAAAAAAAATATGTTAAAGCACAAACAAATGCTCTGAAGGAGGTCTGATAAACCCCCATGAACCTTTTCCTGAAACTTTCAGCAATTAAAAAAATCTCCTTTTCGACATTCTGCTGCCTTTCAAGATTTTAAAATTATATTTATACTTAAATAAATCATACAACACAATGGTACACATTCAGGGTAATTCATAAACATTAATATAAACACAAAAATTCTCACAGACTCAAATTCTCAAAAACATACAGCCAAGCAATTAAAAAAAATCTCAGCACATTAATCATAAAAAAATCTGAAATGAATTCAACAAGGGTCCTCTAATACATTGCACACCTTCAAAACGTTGATATCAAATATTTTAAACCGCTGGCAGCGGTAGCGTAGTGCTTCAACTTTAGTGCCTCTGATTGGGAGGTTCTAAGTTCGAGTTCAGACGATAGCGGATAGCTCGATCGAATTCAGCATCTGGAAGAGAACTCAAGCGACAGGTGCCCTGTTCGGTATTTTTCTCTGATAAATATCAGGTGAGTGCCGGAGCAGTACCCTAACAAACGGGCAACGAACTGTGCACGACCTTTCCTTCCATTTCCCTCGTCCTTACTTACTCCTCACTCCTTACTTACACACACTTGCACTAACACGCACTACACTATCACACATGTTGGGAAACCAGTCGGGAGCTTCGAGCTTGTCCTTGTTTGGGTGGTATCCCGGTGGTGAGGGATACCTAGAAAGGAATTTCTCGGAAAAGCGACGTGTATGTCGGCGCCGGATCTCGCATTCTAGCGGGGAAGAACTCCCATGACAAAACATGCACTACATTTACGGGAGTAATTGCCATATCCATTGGCACGCCCAGAAGCACGAAATAATCAATCAATTATATTTTAGGTTTTTTTTGCGTGGTTTGAGTTCAAGCGAAAGTAAATTGTGGACAATAAAACAAAGTGGTGTTGAGGGGGAGGGGAGCTCACCTGTCCGCGCACCAGCGGCTTCCGGTTGTTGGTGAGCTTGAGCTTGTCGAAGGCCACCACCCCTTGCGCCATCCACAGCTGGCCCGAGGCGGGCGAGTCGGGGTGCACGTAGAGCGAGCGCGGCAGCGGCGGGTCGCCCGACCCGGCCACCATCCACTGCGAGCTGCGACACACATCGAACACACTGCGACACGCCTCCAAAATAGGTGGTTCGGGGTGAAGAGGAGAAATATATCTAGAAAATACTCTACATTCAGTACTAAATATTTCATAAAGATAGCGAACAAACAACCATCATTTGGTCTGCATAAAAACGGACGTATCTCCAGGAGACTTCGAAGGTCTTGTACGCATCGATAAACTGCTGCTAGGAGGAGGGTGGGAACAAAATATAGTCCATACTCTAAAGAATCGAAAACTTACTAGTAAGATAAAATCTGTTTAATTCTGTAGCACCACTAGATATTTTTAATCGAGTTGTGGGCTCGGGTCGGATTAAGTACGTTCTCTTGAAAGATGTTAAGTTTTGGGGCGTGCCACATTTCTTACACGCTGATGATGTATGAATTAGAAACATATTTTTTAAGTGTTGTAAATGTTAATTAAGTTAAGTCTTTTGCAAATATTGAATTTAACATGAAATCTTTGACAGAAAATACAAGTCGTTTGATATGTTGCATCCATGAGGTAAATGACAGTATGTCCACCTTTTGCTAGCATATTGAACACAACCATTCCAATTTCTTTTCTCTTCCTGAAGGTGATCTATGTGCAAAATACAATAATGAACGTAGACGCACGTCCATTTTCATTCAGAGGACTAAAACATATTTAAACTGCTGTTCTGTAATGTTCGGGGTCCCTTTTACCTCAAAGGAACACGAGGTTATTATTAAATTCAGTACAATAAAAGTGACATGTAAAAAAAGGTAATGACATGTGCATTAGCGATGCCAATCAGCCTAGGGTAAAAAGAAGGTGAGAATTATAAATATTGCTATTTAAGTTATTTTTCACCTAATAAATTGAAAACAAAAGATCACAAATTGCAAGAATGACTTTTATTCAGTATAAATTGAATCATAAAATGCGTTTTTAAAAAATATTTGTGGAAGTGAAATTGAATGTTTTGATGTGTAGTGAAACAAATATTCCCGGAGCCATTTGGAAATCATACAAAAGCGTATTCAATAGAGCACAGTTAAAAAACTTATTTTATTAGAACTTAAAATTTAAAAGTATTTTGAGTCATATAAAGCTGGATATATTTGGAAAAAGACTGACTGAAAGAGATGTATTTAATATTTACCAACAATTATTAAGGTACTTCTTAAAAAACAACAAATTCTTTATATTATACAAATAAATGACTTTCAAATATCAAATTTTAATAAAAATTCAACTTATTACTAATTAACGATGATCAATTATTGGATGAACTTGGTTGAAGAAAAACTAAATGACACTGGAAAGCATACAAAGTTCTAAATCTAGTCCCTAAAGCAAAATGTATCTACACCATTTATAAAGAACAGGTTAATAAATTCTTTCACGACTTTCACAATTCTCCATTTTCAAAAAAAAATATCTTCAACTTCCTGTGGTGAACCTTACCTATGATACACATAACGGTACCGCTTGTCGTCAAGCGGCACGATGTCCAAGAAGACGATGTAGGAGGCACTGGGGTCGAGTCCCGTCAGCCGCACCTTCACCGTCGGGAACATGCGTCTGCGGAGAAAGAAACGGGCGTCAATGCGGCCGCTCTTTTACAGCGCGACGTCGCTGTTAACATTGCCGTAAAGACGACGTCTCATGAGGCCCAGCGCGCGGTGCACAATGGCCCCGAGAGAGATATGTTCGTCACCGGGCGGCTGTCAGCGCTTCCCTCTTGGGCCCGGGAAATAATAAAAGGGAATTTGTTGTAGTTTTACAGGGCCACACTTTTTGTGGCTGCAGATGTTTTAGTCAGGCATGCGTTGTGTTAATGATTGCGTAGAGACATAACAATAGAGGTGTCGTGAGAGATGTGATTGCTTTCATTTCCTGCCATCACGCTCCTTGTACCGGGGTGAGAAAGGCCGCTGATTAATAGGACATTCAACTAATACGGTATTATTCCGGAGAAAATATAAACACTTGTTATGACAGAAAAGGACGCGGAGAAAAGTTTGACAAACCATTGTCATGAAATCCTTTTATTTAACTGAGTAACCTGCTGTAAAACTGCCATAATTTTATGAGGTATCAATCATTTATTCCATTTTAAAACGCAACGTACTCTACAAAGACTCGTTCGAGTATCATTACACATTTATATAATCACATTTTGATTTGTAGTTTCTAAACCAGTATTGAGACCCATAAGATGAGAAATAAAAGAGGAATAAGTAGCGCGTTTGGTCTCTTTGAAGGAAAAGTAAAGTTTCAATGAATGAATACGTATCTCAATTCTATCCATTTTTCATTTCAGTTTCTTAAGAATAGTAAAATATTACATTCTCGATTTCTAAGCGCCAGTTTACGTCGATAATTTATCCTGATCAATTAACTTATTTCGTATTTAAAAATTCGAGATGCGTATGAAGAACGTATGCGGTTACGAAAGGTTCCAGATAAATTGTTTAAGAGTAACTATTAGACAGACGTATTCATTAAGCGTGTCATTTTTTCTAATATTGTTTCAAAAATATGTGAAGTCGTTTCACATACCGCTGCAACCCAGTTTAAGCGAATATTATTTGTAATGAACAATAAGATCTATACTGAACGTGGTAAAGAGAAAATTACTACTGTATATTCTGTGTGGAAAAGATAGTACTTCAGAAATAAATCCTAGATATCTTTAATAAGGATTATTCTTTCGTGAGAATTTACACACTCTCCCAAAACTCATTTCCTGCCTGGAAAATATTCCCGAAAACTCAACAAGATCTGTAAAAATCTCAGCACGTAGCGTTGGTCCGACCGCTCTCCCAAACTGCCTGCCGTTCTTCACATTTTCCCCCGAACGAAAACTTGATAAACGGCGTATCACCCGAGGCGCGCTGTGTCGAGGTTTCGCCCGCGCCGTCTGAAGCGCCGCGCCGCGCCGCGCCGGCCGCGAAGGGTGTGAGGGCGAGTCGCGTGTTGAGCTTTCCCCGAAGTTTCCTCCAAGGAGTTTCGTGCGAGAGGGTAGCAGGTCACAGTTCACGTCGCAGCGGAGGCGGAAGTGGATAAGAAGGCGAAGGCGGAGGTGGAGGTGGAGAGGAAGGTGGAAAGGGATGTCAAGGCGGAGGTGGTGGCGAAGAGGGAGGAGGAGATGAAGGCGGAGGTGGAGGTGGTGAAGGTGAAGGCAGAGATGAAGACGGAGGGGAAAGTGAAGGTGAAGTCGGAGGTCGAGGTGGAGGTGGAGGTGAAGGCGGAGGCGGAGTTAGAATCGAAGGTGGAGATGGAGACAATGGTGGGGGGGAAGGTAATGGCGGAGGTGGAGGTGAAGATGGTGGAGAAGGAAGGCAGAGGCGGAGGCGGAGGCGGAGGCGGAGTTGGAGGCGGAGTTGGAGATAGTGAGGTGGTGGCGGGAATGGTGGAGGCGAAGGTAATGGCGGGCGTGAAAACAGAGGTGGAGGGGAAGGTAAAGACGGAAGTAGAGGGAAAGGAGGTGGAAGGAGAGGTGAAGGCGAAGATGAAGGCGAAAATGGAGGTGGAGGCGGAAATGAAGACGGTAGCTAGGATGGCAGCGACCGGGTGGCAGCTGCGAGGGCATTTCGGCAAAGATGACGGGAAGATTGAGGTGAAGATGAAGGTGGAAGAGGAGGGGAAGTTGGAGGAGGAGAGGGAGAGGTATGTGTAGATGGTGAAGGAGGGGAAGACACAAGCGGAGGAAGAGGTGGAGGAGAATGTGGATGTGAAGGTGAAGGCGGAAGAGGAGATGGAGGGGGACGTGGAGGTGGAGGTGAAGTTGGAGGGGGAGGTGGAGGGGAATCCGGTGACGGTGGTGCAAGCGGAAGAGAGGCGGGGTGAAGGCGAAGGCTGGCAGGAATGGAAGTGGAGGCGGAAATGAAGGCTATATTTGGGTTGTGAGCAGCGGCGGAGGGGGCAGCTGTAGGGGCAGGCACAGAGGAGGCGGGGAGGTGGAAGTTTGAGGCCGTCACAGTGGGTGGAAAAGGATGCGATGATGTCGTCACCGCATGTAGAAGTGGAGACTGCGGAGCTGGCGCAGGGCGACGGCGGCGGCGGCGGAGAAGGCGGGGGCGGTGGGAGAGTAGGGCGGCGGGGGCGGCCGGAACTCTCTCCGTAAACGCGCGGGCGGCCTGAGAGCGCCCGCCTGAACCTCCAAAGTTTGCCTTTCACGTCGGTTAACGTTTTTTGTTGTTGGGAATTATGGATTTATTGAAAGAACTCGCTTCGTAGTCGACGAACCAGTTCGCCTAAACGACCGCTATGTAATAAGGAAATTCAGCGGGGGCGGTGATATATAGCAAGCCATACCGTATGTCACGGATAATTACTGGCGTGACCTGACGGAATTCAAGTGGCTATTTCCGAACATCTTCCTCTCACTAATTCTGAACGGCGCTGCGGAAGAAACTTAGATGAATGAGTGACAAACGAAGTTCGTGGAATTGCGTTTTAGTGAGATTAAAAGAGCTAAAATGATGAAGGTGAATGTTATAAACGTTATTTGATTTAGCGTTCTTTAGAGGAGCTGTTATATGTATTAAGTATATTATTTTAAATCTTGGAACTATCAAGTGCAGCAAGTAAAGATCGAAAGATTTTATTTTAAGCACCATTGTGAAACTCGTAAATGATTGTGTACGAAATTAAATTGTATATTTTTTGAGTGGACACATGTATGTCGTAATTCATTACGAAGGAACGTGGTATATTAATTGGCAATTGTTATTGTCTTAAAAATAAATTTAAAAGAAAATGCAGTGAAAGAAACGCGTGTAAAGATTTTGAGTCATTTTTATATTATTTTATCATTTTAGGTAAACATTTATATTAATTTAAAAAATTGTTCACTCGTTCTTATACATACTGATCAAACTATGGTTACAAATCGTATTAAATTTAGAACAAATCGATTTATTGCATTAGGTGAATTTTGTTTTACTCCATGAAATTTGAAGAAAAAATTCATTCTAACTCTCTTTTACATAAAGATATCTACAAAAAAGAGCATGCATTTATAAACAGTCGTCATCATAAATCATTATTTTACGACTCAGACAAATCCGTTAAATTTTTGAATTAGAATATAAATGCAAGGATATGAACTCTGTGATATTGAAATCGCAGAAGCCAAGGACATGCACTTTCTAACAAACAAACTCCACTTTTTTGAAAATGTAATTCGTTTTTTCTGGAATGGAAATATCCAGATGGCAATAATCAATACGCAAAACCTCAAAACAAATACTGCTTTGGGGCGACAGAAAAATACGCGACTACTAGTTTAATACTATATAAAGAATACATAAAGTACTAAAATGATTAACAAATTGTTTGGTAATCTGGATATATTTTTGTAAAACATCACGAAATATTTGTAACATTGTTTTTGTCATTTTTATATATTACTTGCAACAATTCGTACGTAATTATGTCTGATTCCATTTGATAATTTTTATTAAGTTTCCGTCCAGCAGTTAAATTTTCTGATACCCCTGACTTTAAATCGACACAATAAAGTAATTAAATAAACACAACTTCCACATACGTTTTATCTTTAGCATTCCCTTAACGAACGACTTCTACGACAATACACGGGCGACAGTGCGTGAGCAACGCGGTCACCGGGCGGCTATTCGGGGAGAAGGTGGCTGGGCGGGTGGCGCGAGGCGCGGGCTACGAGTTGTGCTTATCGGCTCGCGCCGCGGCACCACCTACCCAACCCTCTCTCTCTCTCTCTCTCTCTCTCTCTCTCTCTCTCTCTCTCTCTCTCTCTCTCTCTCTCTCTCTCTCTCACGCTTTGATTCGTGTGGCTGCGCTTATTGAGTTGCAACGCGGCCGATACTACATTACGTGTGGGCGGCGCCGCCGCCGCCCATCGCCACCGCGCCGCTCGCCGCAGGAACGCGCGGCTGCTGCCTCGCCCCACGGACGGGTGGGAATCCCCAATTAGGCGAGCTTCCTTCGCGGATCGCAAACCGCGAGAGGTGGCAACTGATGTCCCTGCAGTACATCTGACCGCGAGATCCCAGGTTCGTGTCCAGATGGTGGCACTCTATCTACATAGCTAGGTCGAATGTCTAGAGGAGAATTATAACGGGGGGCTGCTCTGATCAGAAGTTTTTCGTGGTTCCTTTGATCAACACCGGGAATGCCGGAACAGTACTTTAACAAATGGATCTAGGACCACGCGCGATATTTCCTTCCCCTTCCTTGTCCTCTCCTCTCCTCTCCTCTTACACACATTTATACTGAAATACACTACGCTACCACACATGCCAGAAGACCAGAGCTTAGAGCTTGTCCCGGCTGGGGCAGTGCCCTGCTGGTTTGAAATACCTGGTTGGAGAAACCCCCTATAGTCGACGGGAAGTTCGGCGCTGGATCTTTCCATTCAATGGCAGAATATTGTGACGTCATGGATACTCACAGCGACCACAGACACAGAGCTTTCGTATAACAAATATATTTATTAACAAGAAAACAAAACAAATATATACACTTAATAATCTACTTACACCCTAGCTCTGATAGACCTACTATCCCCTGATCGCGGGAGCGATCCAAAACCCGATTGAAGATGGTTTTGATTGTGGCATTCGCCACTCTTACTTTTGAAGCGCGCACAAAGCCTAGCTTCCGTGACCGGATGTCACGCTGGGACACAAAGTCCGTTCTGGCGCACCAACGGCTGGTTTGCCTCGATCGCAGGAGTGATCTTATCCGATTGAGAATCGGCGTGAATCGTGGCACTCAACCACTCTTCACCTCGGAGCACGCACACAGCATCGCTCCCCCGTGACCGCAGTCACTCAAGGACATAAAGTCCGCAGGCTTCGTCAACTAATGACTCCAGCCTCGCGAGCCTGGCTCGCATATGCACCGTCTTGGCGCCAAGTTTTGTGCACACGCACGAGGTTCTCCCACCGTCTCCAGAACCTGCCTACTGGCTCCGTACACTCTGTTATATAGGCGAGGCCCACGTGACCTCCTACGTCACGCCACCCCCTCGCTTGTTATAACAGTGAAAAGCTTCTATAAGCCGGAAGACACCCAAAGCCTTGTGTCTCCCGTCTCCGCGTTCTTCCCTTTACGGAAAAACCCTACTTCCTGTGGCAAGGCTAATCCTGCCAAGCGTCCCCAAATAGATGCCACGAGGCTAATACGTTACAATATCATCGCTACCGCCCAAGGAAAGAGCGTGTAGTACACTTGGAGGACTAATTACAGCAGTTGACGCACTCGCAATCACTAATCAATCAATCTCAAAATCGGAACGCCAACTAAAGAGTGTTGCGATTCAATTTTATACAAACATGGAGATACAATGGAAATTAATGAGATAATGGTAATACTTTGAGATCTTTCTAGGGATTTTTACGTACCTCAAGGTTCCTCACGCTGAATCAAACGACACGGCGTTGAAACTCGTGAATCGACATGATTTCATTGACTCGTCAGTCACAGCACTGAAATAAGCTTGATTAAAACAGTGAAGCTTTGAGAAGTTTTGAATAATTTTTTATCGCATTTTTTAATAGGATGATACTGTATTCAGATTTGTTTATTTCTATAAAAATATTTTTTAAATTGTTAGGGCACTCGATACTTTTTTCAGAGCAGGTATTTTGGCTTGTTGAGAAAAACAAAAGATTTAAATAGATGAAGAACGGAATGTTAATGTTTCCACTGAAAGTGCTTGCCACTAATTCGTCAAATGATAAGCATTTAGTAAGGAAAGTGATGCAAATATGGATAGTGCAGGTAATATGGCCGAGTAGCGGCTATCGTATGATGTTAGCTGAAACTATTTCCGATTGATTGTGCTAGCATGCAGGCTGGGAGAGTGCATAACACTCTATCAGACTTGTTGATTCGCGCATTTGCACTCTGCAGCTTTCATTGTCAAGAACGCGCTGAAGGCACTCTGTGTCCTATAACTTCTTTTAAACTCTCGCGCTATTGTTAAAATAAAATGATTTACTTCAGGCCGTATTTTTGTGAGATTACACTGTAAGAGTATAATTTACATTATATATTAATACACCCAGCTCTACCTCCGTGGTCATACTCAAGTTGATTTGGTAATGGCCATAAAACCTGCATGTGAGCTTATTACCTTCAAATTACAATGTTTTGTAAAATAGCAACAACATATTCCTGAATAACTTTTTTTGTGATATAACTATTTTAGCTTGAAGAAAAAGTGTTAAAGTTCATCAAGATGCTGTTAATATGACCAAATATTGAAATATATAAACAGCAAAATTTAAGGAAATTTTTTTGAACGAGGCCATATTATCTTCACATACCTTACTTATTTTTTCTAAACGTTACACAAACCAAATTTTTTTAATCATACTCATTGCATAAGTTAGAGCATATAATTTTAGTATATTTACTTCGCTTTATTTAAATGAATAGTATAGGATGTGCGAAATTACAATATTCAGTCTCAAACAAACAAACAAAGAATACTATAATAAGAGTATTTTTAATAACTTAAAATAAAATTATTTTGAAGAGAAAACGACGTTAAAAATATCAGCGAAGTTTTCAAATTCATAATCATTTTTTTCTTCTTCGGGAGGTAAGAAGTGCATTTACAACATGTTTTTTGGGTACGTATCCAAACATTCAAGTGAAATGAGCATTGTTCGTTAAAAAGCGTTTGAATGTACATGATCCGAAGTCTCTCCATCTACTTTATCTAAAGCTACATTACATAGCTTATGGTTCTTTACAGAACTAACCTATCCAGCTATATCACGGCGATGCTAGATGAGTACTATATTCATTGAATATTAATAATTTTAAAATATTGAGTAGTAATAAATATGCAGTATCATAAGCGGCAGTGATGATTCCGAAGAAAAATGTACGCTTTATGAGGTGGCAGTTACATTGAGGTAATGAGAACAAGAGAAACTGACATCTACCCTATTTTTGTTTTCAACTAAGTGAAGTATGCTTTCTTCGTTATCCTGTTTTAAATAATTTATGGCACAAATACAGGAAGCATGTTTGCACTAATGGTCTTGAATTGGTTTAAACATTTTTCAACTCTCAGCATTTTCATTACCTTCTTTACCAAACTACAACTTGTTTCTTTTCATTTCTTGACTTGATTCTCTTCTAGAATTAAAGATTCAGCAAACACTCAGCGATAATGTGGTATGTGAAACAGAAATTAACGCCTCCGCTGGTTACCAACCCGAGATACCAGTACTAAGTTCTACAACGATGCGATCCGACATAGAAATACACCCAGTAAAGTGTTAAATGCATCAGTCGCTTAGAGCATTACGATTCAAAATCTCGAATTCATCAGGAAAGTTGAGCGACTAATACAGGTAAATCTATTAAATCTGATTGCTGTGCGAAGTCACTGCTAAATAGAGGGAATATTTTCACGAACCATACAACAAAATCAATCGCTTTCACTGACACACATACATAAAGCTGATAACAGAAGTGAAGTTAATCGAGGTGTCCGTTTGTAGCACGTTTCTCTGTTTGTAGCACATTTCGATATATACAAGAGAGAACAGTTGCGTGAAGGTGCGTAACGATAAGCGCTGGAACTACTTTTCGTTTGCGCAGCCGGAGCCGTTCCTGCGGCGAGGCGGCGCGGGGCTGCCGGGAGGCGGCGCCGCATAAGTCAGCGCCGTAATGGCCGGCGTTTAGCGTCGGCTTTGAGCCGCCGCCGCCGCCGCTGCCGGGGCGCCTCACGCGCGCGCCGCGCCCGCTGCCGCCCCGCGCCGAGAATGGGCGTGATTCAGATATACTCCTAACTCTTTCCGCTGCGCCGCACGCAGCGCACCCGCGCGTCCCGTGGCCCGCTCCGACCTCGCAGGCACCGCACCCACCTAGCAGTCGCTCCGACGTCACCACCCGCATCCGCCCCGCAACCCCGCCACGCGAGCCTCCGCCCGTCGCGCCACCCGTTTCGCCGCCCCCCCGCCCCGCCTCGCTCCGCCCCGCACCACCTTCGTTTTGCCCGCCGTGCTCCGCACACTCACCCTTCCCCTCCCCCGCCCCGCCGTGGTCCGACCTACCCGCTTCACCGCCCGTTCCGCCCGCAGCACCACCCCCCCTAGCCTCGCCCCTACGCGCTTACCCCGCCTTCGCCCGCGCCGCTCCGCCACGCCAGACCAACCACATGCCCAATCACGATCAACCCCGCCCGCCACATCCCGTCCCGTCTGCTCGACCCCGCTCTGCCACGCAGAATCCCCGCGACGCCGCTGCCCGCCATTGCCGCGTCCGCCTCGCTCCGCCCCGCCTCGCTCGCCCGCCTCGGCTCCGCCCGCCTCGCTCCGCCCCGCCTCGTCCGCCCGCTCGCCCGCCCGCCTCGCTCCCCCCGCCTCGCTCCGCCCGCGGCGCTCCGCCCGCCTCGCTCCGCCCCCGCCTCGCTCCGCCCCCGCCTCGGCTCCCGCCCGCCTCGCTCCGCCCCGCCTCCGCTCCGCCCGGCCTCGCTCCGCCCCCGCCTCGCTCCGCCCCGCCCTACGCTCCGCCCCGCCTCGCTCCGCCCCGCCTCGCTCCGCCCCCGCTCGCTCCGCCCCGCCCTCGCTCCGCCCCGCCCTCCGCTCCGCCCCGCTCGCTCCGCCCGCCTCGCTCCGCCCCGCTCGCTCCGCCCCGCCTCGCTCCGCCCCGCCTCGCTTCCGCCCCGCCTCGCTCGCCCCGCCCTCGCTCCGCCCCGCTCGCTCGCCCCTCCTCGCTCCGCCCGGCCTCGCTGCCGCCTCCACGTGCGCGGGACTCCCCGCCTCGCATCACTGAGGCCATCCCGCTTCGCTCGCTCGACTCGCACATTCTGCGCCCCTCGCGAAGCCTGACTCGTCCTGCCGCTCTCTGCTGCGCCCCGCGCCTAGCAGCTCTGCTCACCGTGCCGCGCCTCTCGCAACCCGCATCAGCATGTCCGCCACCGTACGCTCCCCTCGCTACATCGCCCGCGTGCACGCCTGCCCGGCGTCCTTCTCCCGCCGCTCATCGTCCCGCACGCGACATCCCCGCAGCTGCCTCGCGCCCCGCCGCCTCGAATTCTCTACTCTCGCGCGGCCTCCTCTCTCTTGCTCTCTGCGCTCCGAACACCAACCCGCGAGCTCAGCTTCTGCGACCCCGTCAACGCCTTCCCCGCCTCGCTCGCGCCCCCAGCCTCCTTCCCAGCACGCTCGCCGCTCGCGCCTGAGCCCTATACCTCGCTCCTGCGCCCACCGCTATCGCTGCCGACTCCCCTACGCTCCGCCCTAGCACTCGTGCTAACCACATCCCGTGTGACCTTCGTCTCCGATTACTCATATTCTCGAGTCCTCATTGATCATATTATCTTCGCATTACTCTCGTTCTCTCTTAACTCTAGTCTCCCACTCTTCTTCTTCCTGCCCCGACCTTCTAGTCTCTGACTCCGGCCTTCTGTTAATCTGCCCCCCGCTCTCTCTCCTCCGTCCCTCGCCTCTTCATCCGCCCCGCGCTCGCTCCGTCACCCGGCTCTCCTCCAGCCACACACTAGCTCCGTCCCGCCTCGCTCCGCCGCCTCGCTCCGCCACCTGCTGCTGCTCGCCCCGCCTCGCTACGCGTGCCCCCGCGCTCTCACGTCCTCACTGTCACTACTCGCTCCTGCCGTCAATCCGCATTCAACGTCCCTCTCTCCGTCTGCGTGCCACGTGTCCATCCTCTCTCACACCAACATACCTCAGTACCCGTGTTCTCACACCTACCCAACGAACACGGCACCTTCACCCATAATAGTCCCCAGATAAACTCTCGAGAGCATAAACCCCGCACCCTATGACTGCATGAAGCAGAACTCGCAACGTCTACAGTCCAGAAATACCCCCCACATCTGCTATCGGTACGGCATAAGTCTCCTCACAGCCCTACGCTTCCTCCCAGCTTATACTCAGCTACCTGCGATTTCCGACCTCCTACTACTCTTCCGGCCCGTCCCGTCATCCTTTTCTATCGCCGCCGCTCATCCCCTGACACCCGTGTTCTATCCTCCTGTCTTTCATCCTGTCCCGCTCTAGAATGCTATATATCACAGCCTCGCAAAAGAATCACATTCCCACGTCTCACTCTTTTTGCAATCCTCCATGTCACCACAATCGTCCTCAGTGCCTGTGTCCCGCTCTCGTGACAACTTAGACCCAAGACTCTCGTATACTTCGCTCACCGTTACGACCTCAGGCGACTTTCTCCATCCTCCTCTCCTCTCGCTGCTCGACGTCTTTCCAATGCGCGCTCCCACCACCCAGCCCCAGCTATCTGTAATCTTCCCCGCCGAAGTGAAGAATTGATTGTGTGGATTATCTCGTCAGATGGTATCCTCGTGTGTCTTGTGAATACTGCTCATTGTTTCGTTCGAAGGAAAGATGTGGCCAGACGGAGTGTAGTAGCAATTAATAAGTATAGCAGTAAGGGTAAGAGGAGATGTGTATGTCGTGTACAGAGTTGGATGGTCTGAGGTCCATGGCAGGAACGCGAGGTACTCTGAACCGCGGATTGATATGTGAGTGGTGCGGCAGTGCCAGATAGGTCCGGTCGAGATGCAGACAATTGCATATAAGATGCGTCAAGGAAATGTGGATGTTCTCCTCATACAGCTGTAACTGCTATACGGTAAGGATCAGCTTAGTTAATAAGAGGTATGACTTGAAGATGTAAACCTGCTCTATAATAGTTAAAGACTCTCTGATCGAAAGAAAAAAAATGCGAAATCTCAGATAAAATTGAGCGCATACTTTCCTAGCAATCGCTTACTCTACAACCAGAAATAATTATTCTCTTCACAGTTAATCTATCTAAAGAAGTATCATTCTAAACACCACACTTACAGTAAATACAGACGTAACTTTCCTTAATATCGTCGTTCCATGATGATTTCACACTAAAATCAGCATTAAATTATCACATCTGTACGTGTTTTTTTATTTTTAAAATAACTTTATTGTATTAGTCCTGTTACTTACAATTTCTGGAATATTTTTTCCTGTTGAGTTGTTTATCTTAGTATCTACTAAAATCTGTGTTACATTTGGCTTGTAGACATATATCCGAAGTAAACATCTGACAGATATTGTAAGATATTCTCCCGTTAAATTTTTAGTGTGAGTGA
Source organism: Gryllus bimaculatus (assembly GCA_017312745.1). Taxonomy (NCBI): domain Eukaryota; kingdom Metazoa; phylum Arthropoda; class Insecta; order Orthoptera; family Gryllidae; genus Gryllus; species Gryllus bimaculatus. The sequence goes on along the minus strand of BOPP01000058.1, from coordinate 6,165,124 downwards.
AAGATTTGAGTATGACGTAGTAGAGAAGGTTTTTACGCTGAGAAATAGTAGATATGAGTGTTATCCATCTTTATGCGGTATAGAGGATGCAGTGATCGGAGCAGTCTTAAAAAATGAACACTAGTGCCATAGAGAAAGGCAATTGTAGAATCGAGAAAATGTTTGTATTTAGCTCGATCAGCTGTTTGGTGTGTACTCGCAAGTGCATATATCCGTAGCAGCGTAAGAGATCGAGCTAGCTAAGATACACGTATAGCAGTGTCGATGAAGTTGGCGCTTCCGCACTCTGCTGAGAAGATCGTAATTAGTGACGAGGTCAGAGTGAAGCGTGAAAAGTTAGAAGTGAGCGCACGGTGAGAGTCTCGAAAAACCAAAAACAGAAAGGTAGAGGTAAGAGAGTAGTTAGTTGCAAATGTGTCAGAGTATGAGTTCTAAGCGGAGTAGCGGATCCGATATAAGTGTGATGGCAGAAAACGTGAGTGTCGTAGAAGTATCGGGTTACTTAGCAGAAGTGAGTGTGATAGAATGCAGAGGCGTGTACGGAGTCGGAGGTGTAAGACTATGCGGAGTCCGAATGCTGAGTCCTGGAGCGAGAGCCTGTGTACGCAAGCTCTAGAGGCAATGAGATGATTGTTACAATAAACCCAATTGTAGAGCTTGGGTGAGAGACAGACTGGACAAGGGGCGTATATTAGAATGCGAGTGGAGTGGAACGTATACATGAGAATAGAGAGAATGCGGAAGCGGGCGAGGATCGCAAGAATCGTAATAGTTATGAAATGTGGGATGGAGATGCTGTGAGCTAGCAAATAATATTTTATTATTCAACACA
>BOPP01000058.1:6145666-6157170 GCA_017312745.1 Gryllus bimaculatus | reverse complement strand
CCACCCCTTCCCCCTCTCCACCCCCGCCCCTGCGCGCCGGGGACCGCGGAAACGACGGTGGCTGGTCGTTGCTCCACCTCGCGACGGACGCCGCACGGGTGCTCGCCGGGGAGTTCCTTGCGTCTCGTGAGAGTCTATTGATCGGAATTGGATGCGTTTTGACTATCGTATTGCAATTTACAGAATTGGCAAATGTATGTTGTGTTTATTAAAGGACGTTTGAAGATTTGGATTTTATAACATGATGATAATGATTTAAATAACTGAAATATTGCATTGAAACTGTTCTCAGTGCAAGTCTCAAGACATACACTTGTTTATATAGTTACACATTTGTTTATGGAAATAAACAGATCTTTATAATTTTTTACTTAATTTCTATTACAGAGCTACATTTTTATTTATTTAAAGTTCACACGGCCTTCGACTGCAAAAAACTTAAAAAATTAAGACAATGAAATAAATTCAACACCTAAAAATAATACGTGAAAGTTGACTGATAATAGGTTATAAAACTAATATTACTATCCATCACAACTAGTTATCGATGGTTAATAATTAATTCCAAGAAACTAAAATGTATATGATCTCTTGGAAACAAGATGAGAATAAATGTTCTTGTTATTATTATTATTTTTATTATTATTATTATTAATGTATAATTCAAATCACCTTGTTATTTTTAGTATACAACAATTCTCTTAGTCCAGTAGACACTTAATTACAGTATTGAAATAGGGCAAATATATATTGTTAACGAACAGATTAATATCTGACACACAGAATAGGGTGGTGTGTTAAGGTTACTTATCTTAACGAGTAGTTTGAATGACTTGAAACGGGTTGGAGTTTGTTGGTGATTCCGCTGAAGATCCCTTCACAATACTGACTGAAAATATTTTGTGATATTTTGATAAGACTATTAATAATCGAAATATGTTAAATATCATAAACAGAACTATTTTTGTTCAAGAATAAATTATTACACCTGCTATGTACTTTGTGGTGTACTATGCGCGAGCACCTACAGTTTATAATAGCTACGTGGAATGAATCTCTTACTTGAGTTACCGAAACAAACGAATGAAATTACCTTGTCACGGAACCTGATTTGAAATTGTTCTAAAACAGAAAATACTAGTTTTTGATTAGTCGCCTTGGGCTCCAAAGTAACAGAGAAAGAGACTATCAGATGAAAATAAATCAGTAGAATATAACAATCATATTTAATCCCACGATTGCCCGGTATATTGTAGCTGTGAGTAGTAACTTTCCTTGGAGCTGTCATGGAAGTGGAATAATGAAAATCTACAAACTATATGGGACGTTAACTTTCAGTTCTCATTTCAGGCATGTAGTTGTTTCCAGTTATTGTCTCATAAGAAGCCATTGAGGAATATTATTACCAACGCTAAGTACTAACATGTCAAACTGGTTCCGTGTCTTTGATGTAAGGCTTTGTGAAAGATTTATTTTACGTTGCCATAATCATGAAGACAAAATCAGGTTTATTCTTCTTTATGAAACGTCTTCTATAAAGGATCCCTTATTATCTCAAAGTAGTTTTCTTTGTCAGCTACTTGTGCAATAGTGATGACAGATCAAGGGCATTTTCATTCCTAGAATTGAATTTAAATACGTATGGATCTTATCTTCTCTGTATTAACACTAATATTACTTAATGTGTCTAGAATTTTGAAAGATATACGTTGTGTAAATTCAGTGTAAATTCCTATACGAAATAAAAACACTTGAATTTATCGATTCAACTTTTTTGGAAATATTAAAGAAATAAAAACATTAAGAAAAGAGGCGTTTGATAATGTTAATAAGTTAATATAGGTACCTTTTAGATCACTTTATAATATATTTGAAAATTTCAACTTATTATTTCCATACGCTAATAATTATGATACACTTTTCTTTCACTTTGAAAATGAACTTGCTTTACAAATTCGTTTTACAACCCTTTGGAAATAGACCAATTAACAGTGAAATTTAAATATTAAATGAGATCTAGTTTTACAATATACCGAATTCGAAGGACCATACAAACACAGAATTAACTAATTTGAATTTTAAAAAATAATTTTAGTAAATATAGCAATATAAAGCCTACTTGTTCTTCATTTTAGATTATGAATGAAATTGAAAATTTATGATTTAATTATTATTATACGTGCAGAATTTGTATAGTATATTTATTTATATTGGTCGCAGATGTGGCACGTTGTGTAAAGAAGAAAGAATAAAACAGGTAGAGGAAATTATTAAATTATTTAAAAAATTCTTCATGGTTATTTATCACAAAGGGTGCACTATGCACCTTCTTCCATTCTCTCCCAGCAGTGACGGTGACAGGAAAATGTCTCATCTGTCAGTAGTGTTTTCGTTTTGCGATTTTCTTATCCAAGTTCCAGTTAAGATTCATAAACTAAAGTTGCCACTTCCAATGGCTTATAATAATTGAAAAGTCGGTAAAATGCACTACGAACATATTGATTGTTCCGAACTCCTTTCGTCTGTAATTAGGAAAAGAAGAGAACTTTAATACTTTTTTATCTCTTAACCTTTTTGTCTGTAAAAATTGGACCCCAAAGGATTGGAATTAAGATTGAATTTCAGATTTTACAGTTTATCATAATGTCATATCATAAATCAATGAACGATTTTAATAAATTGTTTACGGATTTTCACTTATCGTTAGTATGGACTGACTAGAGGACTTCTAATTGCCCCAAAGAGACAAGAAAAATCTGTTCTAAACAATATACTTCTGGTCGTGAAATCTTGCATTCATAGCTTTTCACAATTTCTTCTTTTAAAAAAATTCAATATTGGGTTCTAGCTAGACCCGGAAATACATTTTAAATATACACACAATATTTTGAAATGTATTATATTTACACACAATATTCTAAAACGTACACACAATATTTTGAAATGTAGCGGAATTCTCATATGTGATTCGTCGATAATAAACAATAAATTAATGTTGCACGACTTTGAGATTAACTAACATTATCGAATCCTACTCGAGCCTAATTTCTTTAACCAGATTTTAAACTAGGCATTATAATAATATATTATACACTATATATTATATTTTAATATAATGTATTGCGTATAGTATAAAATAACTAGTATACAATATTTGAGACGACAATAAACAACGAATGGTATTTTTCCCAACACCGTTAATGGGTTGCTTTTATTCATCTTCAATCTATTCGTTAGTGACCTTCTGTTGATTTCAGGCGCTGTATTTAAAAAATATTTATTAATGAACGAATGTACATAGTTCAGTATTATGTAAGCTACACCATATGTATTCTCTGTCTTATGCTAGCTTCATTTCTCACATCGGAAATGGCCTAATAGTTGTCTCTGAATGATAGCGAAGCATTAAAGAATGTAATATTAATAGAAAAAATAGTGTGTTCTCTTGTCAACAATAAACGGAATTACTGACTGTAACAATTTCGACAATTTTCATTTGTCTCCACCATTTCGGAACGTCATTTCCCACAATTATTTCTCGAACTTTCGCCGCCCGAATTGATCATGATGGCTACGCAGGCGACTTACACGAGCATCTCTGCATTTTAAAAACATATATATATGATAAGATCAATAAAAGTATTGGACAACAAAATCAAATGACAGTCACGTTATAACAGCGGTGGAAGTGCAAAAGACCGTGTCAAAATTTCATTATTTTGGTGCTAAACGTGTGATCTCCACCTGGGGAAATTGTACTAATATGCCTACAGCTAATCTGATATAAGTTACACCCCAATGCACGAAATCAACTAAAACAGATTGTTTTTTCTTCAAATATATATATTACTGAATATAACATTTTCGACAATTTCCAATAGTCTCTACCATTTCGGAACGCCATTTCCCACAATTATTTCTCGAACTTACGCCGCACGAATTGATTATGTAGTGGCCAACGAGATCAAATGACAGCCACGTTATAACGGAGGTTAAAGTCCAAAAGATCGTGTTAAATTTCTTTTTTTTTTTGAGAGGGGCGTTAAACGTATCTAATTGTGATCTCCACCTGAAACATATTGTACAAACATATGCCTACAGCACACCTAATATAAGTTACAACCGATTGCACGAAATTAAATAAACTTAATTAACTACAATTGGTTGTTGCTTTTTAAAAATTTTATTATTATTATTATCATTATCATTATCATTATCATTATCATTATCATTATTATCATTATCATTATTATCATTATCATTATTATCATTATCATTATTATCATTATCATTATCATTATCATTATTATTATTATTATTATTATTATTATTATTATTTTTGACCATCGGCTTTTTGCACTTTGAATGAAGATAACCGCCCGTTGCGTTGCTCCAATGGGAGCGTGGTGAGGTGCTGCGCGGTGTCTGGGCTCACCTGCCCGCCTTGGTGATGATCATCTCGGTGCCGAGCGCGTGGAACTTGCGCCAGAGGTCGCGCGAGCACAGCTCCACGCGCAGGCGCGCACGCAGGCGCTCCAGCTCAGGCTCCTCCGCCCCCGCCGCCCCCGCCGCCGACTCCTCCGCGCCGCGCGGCTCAGACACCGCTACACCTGCGGACAAAAGAAGAAGAAAAAAATAAAAGAGTTCGTACCATTATCCGTTCACGGCGGACCGACTTAGGTGGCTCAGGGCATCAATTGAATCGTGTATTTCAGAAACTCGTCAAACGTCGAAATCTAAAGGATGCATTAGCGGCGGATTATTGTTCCAAGAGGATAGACATATCGTATAGTGCAAATTTATACGAAAAATATACATTTATCAACTGACTTAATAAATAAAAATTCTTTGAAATGAGAAAAATTGGCAGACTTTTCGTCAATTTTTCCTGTACCGAAACGGCAAACAGGAGCAGACGACCTCTGGAATTCTGAGGATCCAGATGTCGGCTTCGACCCTGCCGGTGTCGAAAAACCATTCGGGCATGAACTGGAACATCCGGATCTACAAAGTTGCATATCATATGTAATATAATTTAATGAGTTAATATTTTTAGTTTAGTAGTCCAAATTCCCTTCGTCTGTCAAATGTCTTAGGAAACCTGCTTGAGTATATACGTTTCACGGTTTCGAATTGCAATAATATCTACTATTGCTCTGCCACATTAATATTTGGTGGGTCACCAAATAGGTGGAGGAAAAGAATAATATTAATATTGATAATAAATAATTATTTTCATTATTATAAGAATAGTAATAATTATTATAGTAATTATTATTGATATTATTACTGTAATTATTATTATTATTATTATTATTATTATTATTATTATTATTATTATTATTATTATTATTAATATCTCACTAGCTACTTTTCAAAAACATTCATTGTTCAATAAACTGTTCGTGGAAATATACTTTGTCAATATACTTAGTGCAATTTGCATCTTCATGAATCACTCCTAACGAAAGGAAATGTATGCAGTCATTGGCCCCTTTCTACGCTTTGAAGAGAAACAAAGCTGATATTCTTACAAAAATATTGAGAATATTATTACAAGACAAAGACATTATTCTTACAATAATATTCTATCACATTGTGAAAGCGATATTTGGAAACTAGAGCAGTAAATTATATTCGCTTATCTTTTTTATCTGGGTAGGTCAGCATTACTACTAAACCTATGAAATAGGATGTGTTGTTGACAAGAGAGCATTATTATAGCCTTAACCCTTTGAAAATGCCACTATTGGTTATAAAACATGTTGAGAGGGCATTGAGCTGTTTACGGCGACAATTCTCTTATTGCTCCAGGACTTCATCTTGTGTCAATGAACAATGTTTAGAAATAACGAAGTGGCTAATAAGAGGTAACAATTTATTATTTTTATCAGTCTATCATTTTTATTATTTGAATGAATTATGTAATTACATTCGTCTACGGCTTAATTAGCGTTTCATTCAAAATTAGTACTACGATCAGATATTACCCAATCATGTAGTATCTGATGAGAAATGCAAGATGATGCTACCTACCGCTCTAATTTAATACCTCGTGAAATATACTCGTAGCAACGATACCTACAGTTTTTACTGTTCTTTGACGCAAATTAATAAAAATAAAACTGACATGATCGAGGTCATATTCTTTCGTTAGCAAAAGTCCAAATATTAAATGAATTATCAAGTGAATTACTCGAAAACTAACCCCAATTCATTTAATAATGTTCTTATGGTTCCCCTCTGCAACACTTCTAAGAAGAAACGCCACTTTATAATATTTCTTCCCTAAGAGATAACACAACAGAACGCTCTTTTCTCATCGTATTTGTGTTTGGCTTGATGGTAAGTAAGGTCTTCGAGCGATAGCCAATAACCCAATATAAGACACGATACGACAAACCCCAACAAGAGGTTCAACACAACGGAATATAACATCAGCTGCCTAAAATAAGTAACACCTCACACGCAAAAATAAGTAATTTGGGAAGTATAAGCATTTTTCATATGTTTATTAATTTAAAGATCTTCCAATTAATTAATGATCCGTGACCTCGTGATTACTTGATAGGTTTATTCCTTCAATTACTTCAACTTATTTAATGTAATGTATGTTATGTTGAATTTAATGCTACTTTGTTCTCTGTTATTATTTTTTCAAAAACCGCAAACCTTCGTTACCGCTCACTCGCTTAACACGAAGTGCGTCGTCAAACGAACAAAATTTGTATTCAGGTAACAAACGTAGTAATGAGAATAAATATAAAAACTGGATACTAAAATTTCTGTTACAAAAAAACAGATTATTTCAGTTCCTTGGAATTCGCTTTTGCGGGGGTTTACTGTATTAAATATACATGGTCATTTTGTTCAATTAAATGTTATTTCATTAAAAAAACTTGTCTTTTTTAAAAATCAGTTGAATTTCAATCAAAGGTTTGTTTTATTACAGAAAATAATGCACCTCTCTCGTAACAGTCGACGCTCGTAAATATATAGAATTATCTAGCGGATTCTCAATTACGATTGAATGTTTAATACTTATTCAGTAATTGAAGAATTTCTAGAAAAAGCCTGCAATGTTACCGTCACTTATTATAATGGATTGGTTTTAGAAAGTTCCGTGTCGCGAAATTTCATTGCAGTTGATTCCATAAGGCGACAAAAAAATGCTTATACATTGTAAATGATAAGGTTTTTTTTGAATTTTCAGATCGTATTTACTTGTCTCTGACAATACAAAACGATTTACATTTGAATGGGTGAAAACCAGAACAGTATAAATGACATGTTATAAATTCTGAGAAATCTGTTTATTTAAATGAATGTTACTGTAAAGTCGTGGTGCTTTGTTTCATCATTAAAAAACCGCGGTATTTCAATTATTCATTAAAACCGCGAAATACATTGCCCCTGAAATATAGCCCAAAATAAACACGTTCTCTCAGAATTTATAAAATGTCATTTATATCGTTCTGGTTTTCACCCGTTCATTTGGTAACGGACAGCATTTCGCGTTTCATAATGAGCCAAATGCGCGAATCTCGCGCATCGCGACCAGATCTGCCCGGCGCTGTTCCGGCTTGACTTGACGTCAGCATCGCACACTCCGCCCGCACAAAATGGCGCTCGCAAAGTGGAGCACGCCTCCCCCACGCGAGCGCCGTGTGTGAAGGCGCCGCGCTGCGGCACGCGCGGGGGCGCGCGGCGGGTGGCGGGGCGCTGCGCGGCGCTTTTGCGCGGCCGCCGCCCCCCGCCCCCCGCCGTCGTCATGTCTGCCGATCACAGGCCGCCGACGACATGCGCCTGCACTAGCAGACTTAAGCCTTGCCAGGTGCGCGCCCCCCCCGGCCCCTCCGCCCCGCCCCGCCGCCGCCCCCCCCCTTCCTACTTGCCGACTGAGAGGGGGGAGGCGCTACGAGAGAAAAAAAAAAGTGTATCGCGCGCGTGGGATGCTCTTTGAAGGGCTCTGTTCTGATTTTGGTCGACTGGTGTAGCCCGACATGTCACTCCAGCAGCCCACTCCAGGCAATTTCTTTCTGATGGGTGTTTTTTTGTTGAGTCAGCAAAGGGATGCGTGGTACTTGTAAATGGTTGCTTTCGAAAGCGGCACTGGGAGATGTGGCTCAGGGTATCAACTGATGTTACTGCAGTGTCTCTGACCGGGAGGTCATAGGTTCGAGAGCTGAAGCAGGATTTTCGAAACTAGCTTGTCAGCTAGATCAAATTCAATCGCTGTCTGCAGCAGAATTCTAGTGGCCGGCTGCTCTAAACGGTAGTTTTCCGTGGTTTCTCCTATCAACACCAGGCGAATGCCGGAGCAGTACCTTAACAAACGGGCGATGGACCGCGTGTGATATTTCCTACCTCTTCCTTGTCCTATTCTCACCTCTTACACACACTTACACTAATATGCACTACAATACCACACATGCTGGGAGGCCGGTCGGGAATTTAGAGGTTGTCGTGGCATGGGCGGTGCCCCGCTAGTGGGATATACCTGATTGGGAAAACCCCTCTACCCGACGGTAGTTTCTCGTTATATAGCGAGAAGAAATAACCTCCCCCTCCCGAGCAAAAAACTGACACTACACTTACGGGAATAATGAGCCTAGATGTTGACGCGACTGAAATCACTAACAATCAATTATTGAATCGGAAGTGGGTGAGCAGAAACAATCAAATTAGTGGTGCTGTAACATTACATACTTTCTCGCATTATTTCTAAATTTTCAATTTTCGAAAATTCAGAGAGACCAACGAAAATGAGACGTGCACCATTCTTTTAATCATCACTTGTTCAATCCTTGGACAGGAATTGCAGAAAATATTTCTGAATATTTTTGAAAATATTTTTGAATGATTGAATATTGCGATTTTTTTTCTGGATGTCCCTTGTGCATGTGGACTTTATAGTTCCAAGTTAATTTGTTTCTCAGAAAACTCATGAGTATTTCAGGCAATTTAATTGAAGCTTTTTGCATTAGGTGACTATGTTACAAGAATTCTAATTAATGTGCCCAATATGATTATTACAAATTGAAGGTTTTGAATAGTCCGATCCTTTTCGGATGGTTAGTTCTACGTATAAAGTATGTTCTTGAAAATATATCTTTATTTTCCAATAACGAGAGCATGTAACAGTAAGTAAATGAGTTTGTTAAACGAAATTTTTGAATGATGCGAAATTTTTGTTCGTTTGATCTTGAATATTTTTCTACCATCTCCTAAATTGTACAATGGAATTCTTCTTGAGAATAGTAGGTTCTTACATACATGTATTGTTTATAGTTATTAATTACAGTTTTCTAAATCTCGTAAAGCATTCAAAAATATCTAAGAAAGTAAATGATGCAAACATTTCTACTGGGAAGACTGCCTAACTTAGGGTGATAAATTGAAACATGACCGCAATGAAATGGTCTGCACAAGCGTCCATTTACCTATTCACTAATTGCAAAAACATATGGTCACACATGCACGTTAAACACTTGACATCCATTTATTAACACACGAATCTATGAATCTGCAATTTCCTTCTGGTTTTCCAACCCCACTTGTACAAAGGACGTTGATAAGAAACGACATTGAGACGTCTCAGAAGAAAATAATACTTGATCTTTTGTTTATCGTCTCGGTCGTATCTCGTGAGAAATATAGCGCTTTTCGGGATAAAGTGCAATTAATTAATAGAAGACGAGCATTTTTCTTCGATCATAATTTATTAAAAGAAATTGAGAAATTGTCTATGGGCAATTTGATGTTTCGAATCGTGAATAATGAAAACGTTATAGATCACGTCAGTCTTTGAAGGGAAGACAAAATGCATCGGGACTTGCGCAAGGAGTAGTACGTGCGTTTGATCGTATCTGCTCTCTTTATCAGTCTCGAGAAGTTTGTGAACGACATTTCACTGCGTTGACGGCACCTTTGAAGTCCGAAGAAAACTCTTCAAAGATAATAACGCTCGAAAGAGGATAAAGATAATTAGGTTTACACAAAAGCGTTGACACGCGGTTGATAATGTCGTGACAAATTCTGCAGATACTTCTTATTGATTTGCAGGCCTGATAAATAGAGAAATGTCAGCGACGTGTGAATTGCACTCTCGGAAGACGTATATAAAATTGAAAGTATTTGATTTATTTTTGAAATGTAGTATGAACTTTATTTTTAGATTTTTAGTTTGCATTCAAATAACTCAAGTAATCAGAAACACTGTAATATCTAACTTTGTGAATTGTACTGCATAATTATTTTGAAAATGCCATTGATAACAATGGCATTTTTATCAATATTTAATTTTAATAATATATTCATAATTTTTTTTCTGAAAATGAATTATATTATTCTACAAACAATACAACAACAAAAACGTATATTTAAAACTTTCCCTTACTTTTCATTTGAAAAAAACGCAGTATTCTTCAGTTTTCATGTAGAAGAAAGAAGTTCTTCTAAAAGTAAGACAACTTTCCAAAGCATATTACATATTTTACGATAGTCCTGTACAGTAGACCTATAGCATAATTATCTCTCATATATTTTGTTGAATCACGAAGTAAATATATAACAGTACATCTAGAATATGAGAAATGTAAAACAAATATCGTCGTCTTAACAATTAGTAAACCTGACGTTCCTCTTTCCTGGTTATTTAATGTTCTCTACTATGCTGGTACATCAATATATTTTTTAATGAATTACAGTATTTTGTTTTCAATTTGCATGTTTATTTTAAGGTCCGCAGTTGATATTAACTATCAAGCTTAATTTGGTTGGTACACTTACATCGGGCCTGCATAATGGTTGATTATGAGGCAAAATGAAAACAAAAACTTGACTGCATCAAGGCAGAGGTATCAGACAGCGAAAATTATTTGCAGTATTAGTGGCGAGGATTTCCGTACTTGTTCTAATGAAAAAAAGCTTTGATTAATTGTACTTTACTTTAAAATCTACGTGTTTGCACATTCTCTGTTTCGATGACATTGCTTTGACACTGTTTCAATGATATTGCCATCAAGTCTGCGAAGAAAGAATTTCAGGAAACTACATCCGTATGCAACCAGTTAAAAGGGAACCCAGCCCAAGTAAAATCTGAGGCGTTCACCCGCGATCACGCAGTGTGACGGAAGTGTAAACATGCCATACACATTTCCTGAGACGTCATCGTCAAGGTTTACAGGAGGCTGTGAACGCAGGCCGCTGTCATCTCGCGAAGCCGCCGGTAGCAAGTTCAACAGAGCGGCCACAAAGCGACCGGCGCGCCGTGTGCGCTCGGGGCCTTATCGCGCGATAAGGCGGCGACAGCTGCCGGGCCCTCCGCCGCCCTATTGGCCGCTGCCACGCCCTCGCCCCCGCGAAATCACCGCCCGCGCCATCCCCCTCCCCCTCACGCCGCCACTGCCCGCGCCATTTCCCCTGTCCCCCTTACGCCACCAGCTCCCTGCAAAATCACCTCCCGCGCTATTACCTCCCCCACCCCCTGACACCGCCGCTGC
>BOPP01000058.1:6105781-6145241 GCA_017312745.1 Gryllus bimaculatus | reverse complement strand
CACCCCCCTCAGGCCATCGCTGCCCTTCGAAATCACCGCCCGCACCATCACCCCCGCCCCTTCGCGCCACCTCTTCCCTGCGAAATCCCGCGCCAGCACCCTCACTCTCCCTCCCCCTCACACCACCACTGCCCATCGAATTCGCCCATCGAAATCGCGAAATTTTTTTATGACCACTTACAATGAAGGTCCACTGAGCATTGGTGGCCATCACACTGAAATGTCCACTAACAGTATGTCTATTTTATAAATATCTAGTCCACTAAATTATAGTCCATTGTAAATTAAATACATATTTTATTGAGTTATAATATTAAATAATTTAATATTTCATACTTCGAAAATCTAGCCAACGTCTCGATAGCTACTCTCGAAAATTAGTAGGTAGCATAGAAGTCACTAGAAGCCACTCGATAGCTATTCTCGAAAATCTGCCAACGTCTGGACTCGAGCCCTAGGATTCCCTGAGCAGAATGTCAATGCTAGAGAGTGTCAGTGCTAGATCTGAGCTAAACGCAGTTGGTTTGGGTATCGAAGAGTATTGCCCTCCTCTTGCTCTACGTTCAGACACGCCGCTGTAATACTCGTACGATTAATTTTGCTGATGCTCGTCTTACTGTTTTCAGTATTTTTACGGTTTTCGGTGTCTCTCCCCGAACATTCATGTCACCGCAATCAACACAGTCCCTCCCTCCATCCAACCTCCGTCTTTCAATACCTCTCAACACTCCCTTTCCGCGTCGTTATCCAGCCTCAGCTCCCGTTTTGTTACGAAGGTGTTTGCCGTCTCTTACTCTACGTTCAGGAAGGCCGTTATGTTATTTGCACTCGATCCAATTTTATCACTGTCGTCTCGTTTTTTTCAAAACCCTTACATTTTTCTGTTTTTACAGCTCAACGAAATAAATGTTCTTGGATGCCATTATTGCTTTTACCATCTTTATTACGTATCTCTCGAGCTTCTCTTGCTCCTCGAAACATTTTCGGAGTTCTCCGTAGCTCTAGAATTGACTCACGTTGTTTACACAATTCATATCTAGTCATGCCTTAACACAATTTCCAGCCACCATACATTTTTATCAAATCTCTTTCCCTCTTCCGAGCCTTACCTGCATCACTTCAGATACTTTTGCCTTAAACGGTATCCTTGTTTCACACATGATTGTCCACACCATTTTTCCTCTCGTCATGCTATCAGTGCATTTTCTTCGGCGCCCTCTCCCACCTCCCGGTGTTTAATAATGCCTTTTATTTGCCACATCCAAGTTACAAAACAGCAATCATTCTTTTCTTCGCCCCGTCCTTTTGCTCTTCAACATTTTTTTTCTGACTTCGCTAGCCCCTTGCTTGTCCCCGTGCTGTTGTACATTTCCAGTTTTCATCTTCAGTGACCTCTTATCAGCTTCTTCTCCGATTGTGCTCCGATTGTGCTAACTGTGTTGCTCTCGTCCCCTTTCCTGATCTCACCATACATGGCATCAAAGACGCCCTTGCTGGTCCTTGTTGCTTCTTTGCTACTGCTATCGCAGCATCCATCGAATATACTTCGTTTTCTTCAGTAGCGTAACGAAATGAGTGTGGACCATATCGTTAAACGTTCATCCGGGCGCCCTTGATGAAATTGTATAGCAAACACAAGTAGTGTTAGTATCTTAAATAATAAAAAACCCTCTAAAAATAGGTCCCCATTTTACCTGGGCCCGCCCACTTTGCGGGCCCGAACGTTACGCCACTGATTTTCTTCAGTCTTGGCTTTCATTTGCAGTTCGCGTCGTCACACCGGCACCAAGATGTGGGGTTGAAATCGCGGCTGCTCCATGAGAAATTTATAGTTGTCAATATCGTAGCAGTTTTCCTAGTAGCTATCTAGTTCCTCCTACTTTTAATGTTCATTCTATACTATCTAGTTAACATGACATATCAAAACAACTTCTAATCACTGCCGTAATCATCAACATACTTTATCCTTAATACCTAACCGTTGTTAGGTCTGAAAACGACGGGTATGTTGAGATTCTGAATGCAGCCACTGAACCGTCTCAGGCATTTCACGTCATACGCTACGTTAAAACATATCAGCAACTACGATGACTCAGTAGCAACACATTTGTTGTACAACGTCATTCGTCGAGAGTCCTAGGATTATATTCTTGACATTGGCAAATTTTTAACATAGCTGGGACGACTTTAACCTCTGCCTGGAGGAGAATTCTAGCTGCTGGCTGCTCTGTTCGGTATTTTTTCATGTGTTACTCAGATAAATGACAGACGAATGCTGGAGCAGTACCGGAAAAAACGGGCCACGATCTCCGTGCTTTTTTTTCTTTCTTACAGCAAAAATGCTTCTGAACAAAACTGCACAAAATGGCCTTCCAAAAAATTGTGCGCAAACGGTTCAACAACAACTAAAGTAGTCTACAATAATAGAGCCAAACATGAAATATTTAAACAGGAGTGTTCACGAATACTTGAATAACATACACAGTTCTTTACATATATTACAGTTTACATACCAGAAATATAAAAAATGTTGTTGTTCAATATCTGAAAACGTGAATAAAAATATTTAACGACGGACGGCTCCTTCCTTGTAGCCTTGCTGTCGCGTAACGTTACCCGTGTCGTGGCGCACTGACGAGAATTCAGTCGCACGCACAATTTAAAAACAGGCGGAGTAACACCTTGAAATGTTTGCATTTTCTGTCAAAATGTTTCATTGTTTCTGCAAGATCCCAGAGTTTCTAGGTATCAAAAAAATCATGCCCTCTCCACATCTCTCAAATGACTGAAGGAATAACCTTACAAGCCAATGTACAAATCTGCACCAGATGTCACGACTCAATGGCGGAGGGACATCGTCGCCTATAGGAATATTCGAAACATGCACTTCCACAAACACTCACTCGCTCGCTCACTCACTCATACACGTATTCACACAGTGATCGAGCCAGTACTGGCGCTGACCCGTTCGTCTGTGGCAATCTCCCATCGAAACTGGAGAAGGGGAGGGAGCGAGGGGTGCATTGGCAGTGCGACATGGGCTGCAGCAAATTGGCTGTCCGTTATCAGGCGCCGGGCACACAGGCTCATTGGCGTCATTTAGGGCTCACCCTATGCCCACCTCTGCCTTCCACCAATCTTACATTGTGACACAATATTGCATCACACGCGAATTCAGTGAAGTTCTCCGCTTACTCTTAGTAAAAACGTCTTGTCGTGTAAGGAAGTGCGAAGAAGAAAAGACGAAAGATAAAATGAAGAAGAGGAAGATGAAGGTTAAGAATAGATGTTAAATCTCAAGAAAATAAAAGTTTGTCCTCGGAAATGAAACGCGAACTACAAAATATATTGGAGTAAATTTTATTAAAGAGATGTTCGTGATACACAGACGTATTTCTCGCCATATGTAAATGAAACTGGGGAGATGGAAGGTTCACTTAAGAAATATCATTAGATCAAAATGTAAATGTTGGTTAAAAACGAAATTCAATTTCAACTGATTTAAATAAAGACACGTTGTTGGGTGTTTTTACATACGCATTGGAATGCGTTACGCCCATTTTCAACTTCGATTGAATTTGATCGTTTTTATATATTGGACTTCATATAACTTTTATGATACAGAATAAATTATCTTCGAGTGTTTTTGAAATATTAATAATGATCCTTGACATACGAAACAAGATATTATTCTGGAAGAGATTGTCAAACTTTTCGATGCAAAGATTCAAAAGTAGACTAGATGTTCCACGGGAAATAACAGAAGGTTTTGCTGAATTTATGACACCGCGTTTTGACACATCCAGAAAGTAAGTAATACGTGAGGTTAAAGAAAGTTTCTTCGATGATATTTTGATCATGCTTGTGGGAAACGATGGAAGTAAAACCGATTGCGAGTTATATCTCACAGCGAATTGGCCTTTCGAAAGTTTTAAACGCAGTTGTGTCATGAGAATGTGTGGTATGGGGATGCCGAGCAACGCAAATAAGGTATACTTTTATGTGAAAACTTTCTGAGATATTGGGTTGGTTCAAGATTACGTAGTGCACGCTCGGATGTTTCTGCTTCGAAATTTTCTTTTTATTCTCACGCAAATAATTAGTATTATTCATGTTAGAAAAAATCATTCAATCATAAAATCGTTACTAAGTGTTAATAAGTACTAAAATGTCTATAACTAAACTGTTGGTAAACTAAGAAAAATACTTGTATGCTGCTTGCAGATTCATGTATACTGCATGCAGGCAGATATCGAAAAATAGCCCAAACCAGTATTCGGTTTCCTGTATCGTCTTAGGCTTTAATTACATAACTGAACACTAGATTCACTTAATTAGGAATCAGTTCAATCTAATATGTTCATCATTTCATGAAACATGTTAATTTCAACTACGCTAACGTTTTTCAGAGTTTAAGATTTAATCAGTGTAATATTTTTTATCAGTGTAATAATAAAAATAGAGAGTAATGTATTGGAACACAACACCACAGTTTATCAAGTTCATGACGTGACGAAGAACTGGCTTCCTTTACTGATTCGTTCGGGCTAAAGACAGACTCAGATTACCGGAACCCCGGGCATTATGAGCAGCACCTCATAGGTCTTGATTAGAGCTCGGAATGTGGTCTAGCCACGAGTGACGGTACCGCACATCCCCATATTTGTAGATGCTCAAATAGTGTATAGGGATAATTATAATTTTAGAAACAACATATATTTATGAAACCATGTAAATTCAGTTTAAAAAATAAAATGTATTGAAGAATTGTACTAACTGCATCTACTTGCGACGTACCGTAACACGTTGGTAGCTCTCAAGATATTTTCTTGCTACCGCATAGAGAAAAAGTTATGTAATGTTGCGCGAAAAATGGCGAATTTTTGGTACAAAAACTCTTAATACAGCGCCCTGGTAACAAAAAAGTAGATAAATCCAGTTGCTAAATTTAGGGAAAAACACCTCTAACACGTGGTGCAGCCATAATCTAGTCTATGTGGATCCTTGATACCGAAAAATCGATTGACGGCAAACAGTCTGCCAGTTCGTCCGTTTGTCTTAAAGTCTGTCTGTGAGCAACGCTACCGGCTAGAACGTTCAGAGAATTTTCTCCAAAATTTATACTTCCTAATCAATTTGGCTGATGTCACTGCTCCTTGAATTTGAAACCGAAATTGTAATTTATGGGATATTTTACATGAAGCCCCTTGGGCATTTTCAAAATTTTAAGACGAAGAAGACGGCCGTAAGATGTCCTGAGTTCGTTACTTTTTTAAAATTATAGATTGAAGAAATATTAAAAATACTTTTAATATAAAGAAAACCATAAATTAAATTATCGGATTCAAATATTTTCAAGCAACATTTTGGAGTCTGATCTAGAGATCGCCCTTGAATTTGTTTAAACCATTTCTCTCTCTCGGTGGAGTAATGCGCATTTTTGGTTTTTTCCCCAACTTATTATTACTTTTGTATCACATTCATCGTCCTTTCTGCTTCATTAATACCACGAGTATTATTACTTGGTCTTTATACAGGGTATAACGATTGACCGAAACAGCGTTACTACGTCCATTTAGGCACCTTCTGCTGCTATTGCTTCAATTTCCTACACTCGACCCCACCATTTGTTCACCCTCAATCTTCTTTACTTCTGTGAAGACAAACCGCCGAGGAGGATGGGTAGGTCAAGGCATAATCTCGTTCCTTCTCGCCACCTGATCCCACTCGTCGCCCTCTTTGTGAAGGCAGCGCTGCGCGGGTGGAGTAATGCCTGGAAGAGCTCGTAAAGCGAACACGCCTTTCCACGTGGGGTGATTGCTATGGGGTTAATGTTACCGCGGAGGGCCTTCCCTGCGTTGTCTCCCCTGCTATGGAGAAGGCGCACGGGATATCGATTCCTCGCGAGAGGAACCCGAAGGTACCACCAGGCTTTGTCGCCCCTTGCTCTGACAGACCTCGTTTTCTGCACAGACTGTACCTTTACTACGAGAAATGCACTTGATGAGATACAGAGAGTCGTAAGATGGAGCTATGTGAAAGGTTAAACATGCGATTTTCAGGTGCAAATTAAATTTTACTCTTATTTTATGACAATCTTGAGAATTATTGATATGGTTCGGCATTCTAAATTACATTCTATATTTTTAGGAAACCTTCATAAAATACAATCTCTAAACGAATCTATCACATCTCTTACAGTGCGTGTGAGTAAGTAACGCGTGTTCATAATTTTATCATTCATCTAAAATCTTTTATTCAGGGGCTGCTGTCGACGAACGATTATTATTCAGTGATTTTAGTCACAACTTATAAACTAAAACACAAAGATCTTATATTTATAATTTTACTTTATTTTGATAAATTTCAATAATTAAGTAGCAAGAGGTAGAGTGTTTTCAAAATTATGGAGAAACTTGAAAATTAATTTTAAAAGTAAGTGTGCAATTTTGTCCCATGTACAAAAAAGAAAAATTAACATTACATGGTTCTCATTATTTCGACTCCCAAAATTATAACATATAAATAAAAAAATCAAATAAATATGAGTGCACATTCATCATTATAATACCACTCACGTTTATTGATTTGAAAATAAAATAAACTCCAATGATATTTTTCTATTATAAAGTATTCTTTAATTCTTATATCTTAACGTTAAAATATGTTCATTGTGAATTAACTGAGACTAGATATTTCAAAATTTAAAAAAAAACATCCAGAAAAATTATTTTACATTATTTCAATTATTTAACTGGACTACTTAGAATTTTCAACACTAATACAGCAACAAATGTTTGCATCACTCCCTTTACCTGTCTGAAATGCTTTACAGAAAACTTCGTTACTTGTCGAATCCAAACTTTCACTTTTCTTTCCTGATTAAAGCGATAAAACACAAGACCATCAAATCGAAAGTTCACATCAAAGCCATTAAATTGACCGTTCCACGTTTTCCATTTGCCTCCACATATCCACATATGCATTTAACTTCCACACACAAACGACCCCAAAGGGGAAACAAAACAATAAAGAAACCTATTTCGCACCGCATTTAGATGGTTCGCCGGATAAAGACCAGAGGCAAAATAAACACCAGAATTGAATATCCTATGTATAGATGAGTACGAGTAGATTAACGAAAGGAACTTCGCCCGGGAGAAGCAAAGAGGGCGAAATAGGAAACAAAAGCGAGGCGTCCCGCGGTGCGGCTCGAGCATGGCGCAGTCGACAGATGCGTCGACTCGCGATAGCTGCGCAGCGCAGCGGAGACGGATGCAAACGTGTCACGAACGGGGCGCTACCACTGGCGAAGAGTCGGCTATAAATCACGAGCACTTGGATCGTAAGCCCCCTCCCACGTTCTCACGTCGAAACACGGGCGAATAGACACGTGCTATTTCCCCGATGCCTTCTCCTACACTCGCCCCGGTGACGTTTGCCTGATCCGTCGTTTTGTGTTCCGGATCTACCCGATGATATTTCTGATATCCTAAACAATCATCGCGATGATGTATACCTCCACATATAATAATAATAATAATAATAATAATAATAATAATAATAATAATAATAATCATAATCATAATATATTTATTTTGGCCACAATGGGCGTCTTTGCCAGGTGGTAGCCAATTAATTTCACTATACAAATGTAAATTAAATATAATGTATTAATGTAAATTATATATAATGTATTAATGTATTAATTAAATATATGTTACGAAGAACCCAAGAAGTTCGTATCAGTAGTTTAGCAGACGTTTACATTCACATTTGGAAGTGTAAACTACTCACCGCTGAATACGTGGAATGTTTACGATACATACTATACTGTAGCACGTGTGTATACACAGTCTAGAGGCTGAAAATAAGAAAATTTCCCTCTTAAACACTTGCAGTCGAAAATTTCTGAATCTAATTATGCTTCAAGAATATTTCTCAGTCATCTGTTCTCAATGAGCCCTCACGGGTAGGTCATTGCTCAGCGGGCTCGCTCTCCATGACTCGACCGTGAGTTCGATTCCCCGAAGGGCAAGATTATAGTCTGCAAAATCTCAGTATATGTTGCTACGTAGCGATGAGAAAACTCACTTCTCAGGTTGAGAAGGTCAGCATACAGCGTAGGGATGTCAATGTGCTAACCACACGTACCCCGTATCCCGTATCCCAAGGCTGGTTGTCCGCTCGTAAACCCAGGCTTTGTCAGAGGCTATTGCCCCAAAGTTCATTCATACGTTCTCAATTGTGCATTGCAATTACAGCCTATTACCTCACTATGTTCTGAATAAAAATGCAAACATATCAAACATTTCAATTCACAATATGTGAGTTCGGAACAGGACGGAGATATTTACAAATATATTGCAAGTAGTACATGATCCATGACTTACATAACAATAACATGAAATGGATGAAAAGTTGGTATCTCAATGTCTTTCTTTCAATAAATTCCCGGGAGAAGTAACAAAAGAATAATGAAGTAATCTATAAATGCTGCCTTTAGTATCCTATTTAGCCGATTATGCATTTAATTATTTTTTAAATAATTATAGTACATAAGTTAGCTAATATCGTTAGGAGTATGGTATTTTATAAAATTACAATAATCACAATTCTTGCATTGTGTGCGTTTCTTGAGAATAAAGTAGCCCTTAAGTAGGTCCATATTCTTTCCGAATCAACGGCAAATAACTTGAAGATGATGCCAATTTCCAATAACTGAGCATAACTTAATAAGTTGGTTTATTTGCAGCAGTGTGAAATAATTTTGTGTTTACTATGAAAGTGATTACATTCAATGTGATTGTACCCTATCCAATCAATAAACTGACAAAATCACCAACTGGGAAGGGAGCAGTGTGTGCCCTGAAGGATTGGCCTTGAGCGCTGTCCGCCTGTCCGCCTGTCCGCCTGTCCGCCTGTCCGCCTGTCCGCCTGTCCGCCTGTCCGCCTGTCCGCCTGTGCGCCTGTCCGCCTGTCCGCCTGTCTGGCTCTCTGGGTGTCTGGCTGTCCGTTTGCCAGGCGTTTCGTGAGTCAAGTGCATCAGCGGCGCGCGGATCTCACGTGTGTCCGTTGGGTGGTGTGTCGTGAGGGCAGGGAGGGAGGGTGGCAGGCAGCGTCAGGGATGTGTTTGCGCGCAGATACGGTAGCGCTCCTGGGCGCCCAGCGCTGTCTACCTATCCTCTGCTCTTGGCACAAGAAAATAATAGGTTCTGGAAAGTACTAAATGTTTACAAGCTTTTATAATTAACGGGTCCCGGAGCAGAAACAAGATAAGATACAGCAGCTACGCCAAGCCTCCTTCTTATTCGTAAATGTTAATACCTCGATTGTGTTCGAAATGTGCCATATCTTGTTACAAGATTTTCACAAATATAAACATATGTATACATAGCTAGCACGCCGTACATGAGCCACCCGAGGGTTTATATGCGCACTAGAAGCCGCAGATTCACGAGAAGCTACAAAACAATATATCAATATTTACGAATAGTGAGAAACTTGCAATGTCTGGTATGTTTAATATTGTTATTACCCCAAGCTCTCCAATTTTAAAAGAAATTCTTTGAGTGTCACTTTAGAACAATTTTTTTTAAACAAATCTAGGTTTCAGTCTAAATTACGTACACTTCATTTCTTTCTAAAGGAACAAACTGCGTTGCTTCAATTATGGTGGATAATATCTTTCAGAATTGATCATTAACAGAATTTTCAGAATCGTTTTCAGAATCTAACATTAACAAATAAAGAGCATTTAAGTGAGTATTTTGAAGGAATGTGATTTTTTTAAAACATATTTCTGTAATGTCCTCTTTGACTGTTAAGTAGATAACATGCATTAAAGTGGAAGGGGATTATAATGAAAAGATATAATAGAACTTTCAGTGTATGTAAATGTTTTTTAACTTGGAAAACCTATCTAGTGCTCTTCGTATTAATCAACACTGTGTGTGAATAGATTTTTCAGAAGTATTTGCAATGCTAGTGTGTTGGACTTACGTTTTCAACTATCGGCTACACGAGCGTTTATTAAGTCAAAAATATATTTGTGAATTCATGCGATTACAGCATATTATTAAACGTGTCATAACCTTTTTTCGCAAATTTCATCTCCTAAACGGTTGATCAGGGGTACAAGATTTGAGGGAATGCTGTTTCTACTTCTTTAGTTATTATTACATTAGTTAGGATTCAAAAATACATTGTTAGCAATATTTTGACAAGAAACCTAGATGGTAACTCGCATATACCTTTCCGTTCCTGTAATATATTGTATACTAAAGACTGGGAATCGTGTTTGTGTGATACTGCTGTTATCGGCAACAGTGATTGCGTAGGAACGCAGAGATACGAAACTGAGGCTGTTTTCCTGCAAACTAACTGAATTCATTTGTCAATAACAGTGCGTTTTGCTTCTGTTTATAGAATAAACGTATAAAAGAAAGAGTAGAATTTTAGAAAGGAAATCATGTCAAAATATGAGAGTAAAACAATGTTTATTTTCAAAGTTCATTTTACCTTCTTTCATCTTTAAAAACAATTATTGAACGAGTTTCAAAGAACAGACAAAAATTTACTTCTTATTAACTTCCCTATATTTCTGACACTGATAATGAAAAATTTTAATAATGTGTTTCCTTGATTGATTTTTGGGATAAAAATTAAATTTCAATTATAATACCGGGCTCCCATTTGGCTTTAGATATTTGTATGTACGCCAAAATACCAACAAAATATTTACAACGTAAACCAAAATATTTGCAATACAAAGCTTACTTCTAGAATATTTGTTTTACGGGTCAGCCTTTTAGAACTTTTTTTGACAAATTTGTTTCTTGTGAACTTTAAGTTTGGAAATTAGTATAAGTGAGTGAAAAATATATTTAGGTATTTCTAAGCGAGTCCTATGTTCTTTAGAAAGGATTCGCAGTGATATCGGATACCCTTTTTTATGTAAGTCTTCAAGCCTCTCTTCTTTTTACGAAGAGCATTATTCACTCTTGCCATGTTTGCAGTGGGTCATAATAGTGTTTGCCGTGGAAATTGTCCCAAAATGCCAAATAAGCAATTTTTGAAAATCGAAATCAAGTCTGGTTTACTTCAATAACAAAGCAGAATCATAAGAACAAAAATAAATAAATAAACTCCACAGATATTCTCTCCGTTTTAAAGATGGTTTTAAACACTAGGACGCTAGTAGTAATTGAAATACCGACAATTTAACGAGGTGTCTACATGGTACACTGTACACTATTTTCGGTGTTATATTCGAGTTTCAGAAGATATTCAGTCTCGTAATTTGGAAAAAGCTTATTCTACGGTTGCTTTACAAGGTCAATATTACTTTCATTAAAATTATATTATTTGCTGTGCAGAGAACCGGTTTCTTGTTAAAACACTCAGTGGTGCCCAAAGCGACTTGAAAAATTAAACGAACGGAATGTAATAGACGAAATTGACCAATATGTTTATAATTTTATAGATGTTTTTACAACTAAACAACTGCTCTAAAATACATATTTTCACCACATTTTTGTTAGTATTATTCAAATGGTTTTGTCCATAATACAACATTATTTATTCTACTTACTTTTTATCTTCATTCAGGCAAAGAAAATTGACAGATAAAAAATATTTATAAGTAATAATATAGTTCCTAGAAAAGTCAATAACTTCCAAAGCTGACGTAACTTTGGATAAAGAAATTATATTAATAAAATTATAGTATTAATTATTGATAATTTGGTAAAATATTAATTTTTAACTAAGAATATTTTTCATAATTTTAGGACTCATATTTAAACGGAGGAAGTACCTCAGTATAGTTTGATAACGAATAAAATACTGAGATATCACTAAAAATAAACCGAAATAGTGAAGCTACAACATCACGTACTTTCTTGCTTTATTTGTAATGGTTACGTAGTGTCGTAATTTTCTTCAACACATATTTGGATAATTTTTTTAAAATTAGAAGGATGCATCAGTATAATGTTTATGCCATATTGTTCAGAGAATTTAACTCTACCCATTCAAACATTTTACAGAAAAAATGTTGAAACAATATTTGATAAATTATTGCTTCTTAAGTTGTCATTATTTCAGACAAAATTACCCGACATCTATTCGTGTTATCAGATTATTGTAAATGACATGATTTAAAGATCCAATATTGGAAATATTTTTCATTTGGAAGAAACCTCTTTTTCTTGAGTTTTGTGGTTGTAAGAGGACGCCGAAAAGAATTAACTTTTGAAATTTTCGAAAATTCGGAGAATTCAATGGAACTTAGATCTACAGCATTTTATAAGTGTCCTTATTCCATCTGAGAAAAAAATAAACAAAAATGAGGAGTTATTTTTAAAATGCGGTTCGCGTTTCATTGAAGTATCCCCCCAAACCAAAATATCCGTTTCAAATTCAAAGAGGCACAACATCAGATAGATCAATCGAAGAATATCAATTTGATGAAACTTCTGTCAGAAAACTAACAGCTAGTACAGTTCTCTGTCGGGCGGAAGAAAAGACACTGATGGATTGACTGACTTTTCTCTGTAAACCAATTTACAGGGTATCAAGTACTCACGAAATGCGCATTACGTACTACACAACGAGAAAGTCATTTACGACATAGAGAAACTAGAATACTTCTACGATATCAGGGTCCTTCACTTGAAAAATCGCCGTTTTTTGTTGCAGCATTACACAAACTTCCCTAAATTATGTAAATAGTATGCAAGAAAGTGAAAATGACAAAAATCGCAGACCTAAAAATGTATTCTCATGTTTTGGACAAAATTATTTGGAAGAACTTGAATGTAATGCAATAGAACACTCGAGAAAAATATTAACTAGTGCCACAGAATGGCACTGACTTTCTCGTACTAGTTAGTTTTCTAATTTCTTTGGTCTGGCCCAGCTTTACAACCTTTCCCATCCTCTTGTCAGGTATCACCTCCCAAAGAACATTGTTTTCAAAATGTTCTCAATTTTATGATAATGGCAGAACTAATATATTACTTT
Source organism: Gryllus bimaculatus (assembly GCA_017312745.1). NCBI lineage: Eukaryota > Metazoa > Arthropoda > Insecta > Orthoptera > Gryllidae > Gryllus > Gryllus bimaculatus. Next base: position 6,132,215 of record BOPP01000058.1, on the reverse strand, counting down.
AAGAATATTAAAGAAAAGTAAAATCTAGCCCTGTAAGGACATTTTTATTGAAACCTTTGCAGTCGTTTTTATGAAAATGGCATATAAGCGTTTGTGTAAACGCTATCTTTGAAAAATAGAATTTATTCGAAACACTTCGTTGGAAGTCATTTAAGCACTTCCACTCATAAAAGCAATAATGTATACAAAACCAGTGGAAATGTAAATATTAAAGTTGAGAGTGACATTTAAAAATTATTACATTTGTGTAATTTGTGAAAAAACATAAGAATACAATGACTGTTATGTCACATTAAACAGTGCGATCAAGTCGCCGCTAATGCAAGTATTATCGACGTGAGAGATGTCATTTTTTATATTTAAAAAGAAGAAACAACAAAAGAATAGAGCAATATAGCGTTTATGTCATCTCATAGAGTACTCGTACATTTAGTACTATCCTTTCCAAAAGTTTAATGAAAAATTGGGAGCCATTTTTGAGAAAATTAAAACAAAAAAGTGTACATGACCTTAATGAAAGTACTAATTATGAACAACAAATTTAATTTGAAGGAAAGATCTTTATCTCCCATTTTGTTGTTGTAAGAAGAAGCCGAAAAATTTTAAACTTTTGCAATTATGAAAAATTTAGAGTTAACAGTAAAAATCGGACATATGCTGCCTTTATAAGTGTATTTCTCTATTCAGACAAGAAATTTAAAGAAAAACTTTTTGGCGTTTTTGAGAAAAGTCTGAAAATGTTCCAGGGTTTTCATGTAAAGTACCCCCAAAAATTAATGTATGTTTTTCAAAATCGTAGAACTTTGACTCAGGCCAGATTGGCAGGGGTTTATTTAATTTGGAAAAAAATACTATGCATAGTTTACGCAAATGCGTAGTGTTGTTCTCATGCACCGGACGGACTGACGGATGGACGGAAGCTTTGCCGTCAATCAATTTTTCGGTATCCCCACAAAACATGGATTCGACACCACGTGTTAGAGGATTTTTTTCTTAATTAGCAACTAGATTTATCCACTTTTCCGTTACCAGGGCCCAGTAATAAGTTTTCCTGCCGAAAATTTGCCGTTTTTTTTGCGTAGCATTACATAACATTTTCTCTACTGCGTAAGCAGTGGCAAGAAAATAAAAAGTGTAATAAAATGTACGATAATTATTTTTTATATTTAATATACACTAGCCACTAACCACAGAGACCTTAATGCAGTTTCAAAGAAATTTTATAAACATGAATTACTCCTATAAATATTCTGAATTTGTAAATTATTCTTTCATACCTTTATAATAAAAATTTTGAATATTCTTTCAGAACATAAGTTATAATTAATTATAAAACGAGTGGATAAAATGACTTTTTATTTTAGGAAATGTCGGGCGAAAGGCCAACATGAGGCCAAGTGTCGTAATCCCCCGAGTAAATGTAGAATCATTTTTACCACGTGTGTCATGCACTATTTTTTTTGACAACCTTACCTTACTTTTATTTTAAATTAAGCATACAAATCATTATGTTACATTAGGGTCATTTAGATGATGAGATCAGACAAAAGTGTTTTGTTTTACTTGTTCAATTCAGTTCTGTCTGAACATTTGAGCGTCATCTTACGTTTTGCACTAATGCTGACTATTAAACTTTTAGACCGCTTTGTGCGTCCTGAAACTGACCGCCATTCTAGACGCTGCCTAAATAATACTTTGTTTCTTCAAGTCCAGAGAACGCCAGCATCGTTTGGCCTTCAACAACACGCTTCAAATAAATTTCTCCTTGATAATTCTGAAGATGCAATTTTATGTTTCGTGAGCAATTTAGAAAACAGAAATTTTGTTCAAACTCCAGCACGTTCAGGTTTTAAAACTCATTCATTACATATTAAGTTTTTGATAGAATTTTGTTGGATAATTAACAGAATTTGGGACATAGTAAAAATGACAGTGTCGTGACTTTAGCAGTCTCTAAAGAAATATAATATTGTCACGTCATGGATACTCACAGCGACCACAGACACAGAGCTTTCATATAACAATATATTTATTAACAAGAAAACAAAACAAATACAACTTAATAATCTACTTAACAAACAACTTAATAATCTACTTAAACCCTAGCTCTGATAGACCTACTATCCCCTGATCGCGGGAGCGATCCAAAACCCGATTGAAGATGGTTTTGATTGTGGCATTCGCCACTCCTACTTTTGAAGCGCGCACAAGGCCTAGCTTCCGTGACCGGATGTCACGCTGGGACACAAAGTCCGTTCTGGCGCACCAACGGCTGGTTTGCCTCGATCGCAGGAGCGATCTTATCCGATTGAGAATCGGCGTGAATCGTAGCACACAACCACTCTTCACCTCGGAGCACGCACACAGCATCGCTCCCCCGTGACCGCAGTCACCCAAGGACATAAAGTCCGCAGGCTTCGTCAACTAATGACTCCAGCCTCGCGAGCCTGGCTCGCATATGCACCGTCTTGGCGCCAAGTTTTGTGCACACGCACGAGGTTCTCCCACCGTCTCCAGAACCTGCCTACTGGCTCCGTACACTCTGTTATATAGGCGAGGCCCTCGTGACCTCCTACGTCACGCCACCCCCTCGCTTGTTATAACAGTGAAAAGCTTCTATAAGCCGGAAGACACCCAAAGCCTTGTGTCTCCCGTCTCCGCGTTCTTCCCTTTACGGAAAAACCCTTCTTCCTGTGACGAGACTAATCCGCTCCCAAGCGTCCCCAAATAGATGCCATGAGGCACGCTGGCTAATACGTTACAATATATATATATATATATATATATATATATATATATATATATATATAAATGACAATTTCACTTTAAAGGCTGTGATTAAGACACACGAGAATTTTGAGACATAAAAATAAAAAGGTATGAGATGTATTTTAGACACTAATTTTGAAATATTGGTATCTTTTAATTATTTTTTTGGCAAAATATGGCACAGAAGTTGCTCTTGCAGACATTTTTGAATTCAATTGAACCTTCAAGTTTAAAAAATACCTCTCGTCGATAAAACAATTAATTTCAATATCTTTTATTTTATTCTTACAAATGCATTTTATTTTTCACAAAAAATTAGTAGTAGTCATTTAACACGAGACGTTGTAAACATTCTTGTAGGAAATACAATATTAATTTTTTAACAAAAAGGAAAAGAATAGTACTTTTCAATTTTCGTATATAGAAAATTTCTAATATGTTGAACAAAATATCACGTCCCTAGTTCATAAAACTGGAGTCGACTGTATATTGCCAACTCCGAAAGAATATTAATCAATCATGTCCAAGATTTATTAGCAGAAAATGCAGATGAGATGATTTTTCTCGGTACCTGAATAGTTAATAATATCTGAATTGATCGTTTTCATATACAAGTAGATGGTCATTTGACTCATGGCTCTTTGTTTACTACAATCTCCAGTACATTTTCTATAACAACATAACTCATATACAGCAAAAATATATAATAAGCAGCAAATTTATTAATACCCTATAAAAAGTTTGGGATGATGCGGCTCGAACAAATATTTTTGTTTCTTTTTTGAAGGCCATGTTAACATTAACTTTCACTGATTTCTATGTGGATGTGCCATTTAACCTCTACAGTATTCATTTTTTCCCAACTGGATATTGAAATATGGAATCAGAGACGAGGGATACCGTTTACTTGTGATATGGCAGCCTTGTCAGCACGATGTTAGGGTTCACTTCAAAACTGTTTCAAATTACTTTATATCCTGCTCTCCCAGACTATCTGTTAGTGTGGGCGATGCGAAATCAAGTTTTTCACGCATCCGTTCCAGCGCGCTGCCACCCTTCACCCACTCGCGGTCAAAGGCTAAAGATACTTCGTGGCTCGCGAGTAATCTGAGATCGCTCTTAAGCAAGGGTTCTGTCTCCTCGCTGGCTCTGCCGCTCTTCTGATTATGATATCCGCCAAAACCGTTTAGGCAGGCTTATTCCACGAATCACATTTGGCGATATTGTGTGCCTGCTAGATCTGAGCATAGAGGAAAAACATTCTTTTAGCCCTTCCTCTAAGGTTGAGTGTTAAGTTCTTTTGTCACTTGTGAACTTCATGCATATATTTAGCATTTAATAAGTTATGAAAAAAGCCATGGAATTTTGAGAAAATGTTGGAAGTGTTTTTGAGGCTTCATAAAAAGTACCATAAAAAGAAAATTATCCGCGTCAAACTTGCAGTGCCTCGATGTCCTTTAAATAGATCAAGGAATGTTAATTTTGGAGAAAACGGCTGAATGGTTTAAGCGCTAGCGTTGACCACAAAAAGACAGAAGTTTTGCCGACAGTTAATTCTTCGGTACCAAATATCCACAAAATGTTGATTCCTACTACACAACGCGTTAAAGGAAGTGATTTACTATACATAGGAACAAGATTTATCCAATGTTTCGTTACCGGTGCCGGATAAGAGTACAGCGCACGATTACAGTTCTTTCTTACGAACTAAGAGTGTGAAAGTAAAAAGAGAACGTCCGATAATTACCATATGAATGCTCATATAATATTGGAGTCTCAAAGGAAATCATTCTTCATGGAAACTAGTAAGACAGTGTATCCAAAGAACACATTTTTGACTCTGAATGCTCAAGAAAGTACAGCTGGAGAAAAGCTTAGTTGAGAGGAAACTTTTAAAAGAAGAACTAGGAGAAGAAATGCAATTTCTTTTGAACCACACCAGCTTTTTGCAACACAAGATTTATAAGTATTGCGTTTCCCATTGTTTTAATGTTTCCGATTTAAAAGGTTACAGTTATGACATTAATTGTTTGAGAACAACAGGTCATTGTCTAAACACGAACCTTCAAGATTAATGGGAGAAGTGAAAGCTGTCACCTTGTGTCTTGCTGAACTTCAATAACAAAGTTGCTTTGGGTGAATCTCATATATATTGGATTTGTGTAAATATCATAAATATATTTTTGAGTAATGCAGGTCAAGATCTGAGATGATGATGTGTGATGTTTGTTTCGGTATTCATACATATTTGAGACTGCATCCAAAATCACTGATAAGGTTTGCAAATCAGCAGACAAAACGTGCGTATGTGGCTCAACCCATTTTCTTTGGTTGTGTTGTGTGAATTCCTTGAATCGCCAAAAATATTATCATATAGCCTATGCAAGAGCCACTGTTACATCGTATTCACAATTGTATACTCTGAACAAGTTAAAACTAATCAATAACAGTATCAGTTAAAATCACACATCAAAATCAGCATGTTTTGCATATCCTCAGAATTTAATTAGCTAAAAAATCCCTTTTGAATACATAAAAATGTGTCCACTTCAAAGTGGTATTTTATAAACGTTTACAATTAAGTTTTACACTAAACACAAGTTCTTAATCACAGAAGTTGCAAATCCGAAAAAAATAGTTTGATGTTCGTATTCCCAAATTTTTACAGCACGTAAAAATTTTATGATTAAACATACTTTGTTTTAGTACGTTATAATTTTCGTTTTTTTAGCTGTCGCAATGTAAATTCCAAAATTCGTTTAAGTGAATGAAATATTTTATTCAATGAACACTTATTTTTGTGTCAAAAATAATTATATAAAACTCCCTCACTCGTTTTCCGCCTTCAAAGAAGAAAGGCTTCTCGTATAAAATACCTGTGAAGAGGAATTGTGAATATGAATTTGCAATAGGTAGTCTGCTTCGTATTCTATACAATAATTTTCAGCTGAAGTGTAAAGTCCCCATTCTAGTATTATTTCAAAGTTCATATTTTGTAGTTATTGCTGACAAGAAACGTTGGTATGTACTCTTCACACACACCAACTAAATTACAGAAATTAGTGCTAGGCTCTATTCAGAAAATAGTACAACAGGAGTAGAGTTAAAAATTCTGTAGAAATACAAAACGTTTTCTTTCCCTTCTCAATGAACAACAACGAGTAATATAGCGTTCATTCCAAGGGAACTCACTTTCTTAAGACAATTCAATCTCTTTATTTATTTGAATGTCCCATATTTCAATGTCACATACACTCCAATAAATCTACAACGCACATCCCGCAATGTGACTGCAAAGTTTTGTCGAGCTTTGAGTGCCAAATTCCGTTGACGCACGCCAATTAGCGCACGAGTCGACCATTTCGCAGGCCGCCTGCGGTCGTGCACGCGTTAGGCTCAAACGCGCGCTCAGGGGCGGTGTCGCCGGCGGCGCGTCGCCAGGTGCGCTCGGACGCTCGCAAAAACGCGCATCAGCGCCCGCCGGCCGCCGGAGGGGGCCGTGGAAAAAAACATCGCGTCGCTTGCACTTCCTCCGGCGTGAAATCGCCCTGCGCAGGGAGGGGGGTATCACATTCATCAAGAGTGAGAAAGCAAGTGGTGAGTGAGGATTGATTCCGCGAGCGTCAACTACCTACTTGTAGGCCGTTCGTGGTAATGCATGTTACATCCCGGAAAGTGGCGGTGTTCCCTGACCTACTGGAAGGTGTGTCAAGGCACCGACTTACATGGCGACTTCCGGCGATTTTATTCCCAGATACCTCCCAGAGGGGCACCTTCCCAGCAAATTGATGACGGTTGGAGTGAGGATTGATTCCGGGAGCGTGAACTACCTACTCGTAGGCTACTAGTCACTAGAAATGCACGTTACATCCCGGGAAGTGGCGGTGTTCCTTGACCTGCTGGAAGGTGAGTCCAGGCGCCAACTTACATGGCGGCTTCCGGTGTTTGTATTCTCAGATTCCTCCCAGACGGGCACCTCCTCAGCCAAATTGATGATCATTTTTTTCTTTCTCGCCTTACGAAGGTAGTTTGTAAGAAGAGAAAGTTATGTAGTCTTGTGCCGGAAAACGGAGAATCATCGGTGGAAAAACTCTCTTGCTTTTTTTTATTTCATTTAGATATCTGTAATCAACTGTGTCCGATATAACGTTCATTTGCGAATTTACTTTCTTGAGACAATTCGATCTTTATTTACTTCAATGCCGCATATTTATAATATTCGTTCTTCTATTTGTGTCCGTCCATGCGCTCTCATTAAATGTTTCTTCTGAAGTAGATTTTCTCTTCACAACTACAGGAACAGAACTCAGAACTCGATAATTTTGTACAATTTATTAAGACAACTTCAGAAATTGATTGTATTTCTGTAATTTTTCTGATGTTTTAAAGATTTTTTTTTAAGTCTAAAAGCCATAAAACTGTTTTGATGATGATAAAATAATTTACTATATAATTTTATATTATATTAGAAAATATCAACTAAATAACGCAAATTATTCCATAACTTTCTTTAAAAAAATATAAAGAAACTAATTTGAAGGAAAAAAATGGGAGGGTTGAAAAATAAAATTTCTGTAGGTGTTTATCAATTTCCCGATTTCAAAAGAAAATCTAGACTTGGAAAGTAAAATGTGATAAGTCACGTTGCAAGTTGATAGACTGATATTTTCTAATCAACTAGCAGACCTTTTTAGCATTATTGCTGATGTGTTGTCAGCTGTCTCATGTTAAAAATTACCCAGATTGTTTGTGAAGCGGGAGACGATTAAATTAGACAACGTAAGTGCAAAAAGGTATTAGACAACGTAAGTATTAAAAACAAGTGCCAATGTGACCATATTGAAAAACTTAAAAGACTTATAACTAGTATGTTAGGCGTAATCAAATGATCTAATGTAAACGAATAAATGGATATGTGGCAATTATCTAACAGAAATTATAGATCGGAAAACATTAACATGAAAAGACACGCTAACAGAAGCGGCCTCAATGCATAATAAAATTTTATGCGATGATATTCACGACTTTCACGACCTGGCATTCGAAAATGGGCCATTTCCTTTCGAATTAATACTATATCATTTACCAGACAATTTCGAAAAGAAATTCACACATTTATTCTATTACGAGATAAAAAGGTGAAGAAAACTAGAAAACGAGGCTGCAGATTGTTTCTAGAAGTGGTATGAACAGAGTTGCGATTTACGCGTTATATTACTAGATATTTTGCGACGAGAGGTATTTAGAAACATGTATATGTTATTTACAGATATTGTACGTATTTCTGGTAGTTTGGTATAAAATTATATATTTCAGCATTTTTTCGGAAACTTAAAATAAAGTATTGAGGTTTTTAATTCTATTTACTAGTGAGAATGTTACTTCAAATATCCTTATAATTTTAAAGAAAAATTCCGACCTCTGTTAATATAAAACAAAGATGATTCCCCTTCATTCTAACATCACTGCACCTCACCACACCAAGAAATGATACCCAACGGAGCTAACTAGAAATTGGTGTAAATCGTTCTGTGAACTTACAGAAACAAAGCTCTTAGTTCGATACAAGTAATACGCTAGATGCCGTAAAATTAGTTTAATTTCTTAGAGGCAATCTTCTAAACCTTTCGAGCGAGTGACACTTAAACCAATAAAATATTTTTAACACAACTAGGAAGAGTATCGTTAGCAACAATTCTGTACACATGAAATACCATATTTAATAGGTGATAATATTCATTTTCATTTTTGCCCTAATTATGTCAAATTTTCGATTCCGACATATTCGGTAATATTCCTTGCAAACGTTTCTTCCCTAAATGTTTTCTAAAGAATGACAATAATTGCATTGTATTAAATCTATTTGCTACTGAAAGTATAAACTAATTTTCGAGTGTATGATTTGATAAATTTATAAACTTATTAAATTACAAATATAAAAGGTGTTATAGTGAAAATAATATTTTAACTTTCGATTATGAAGGATCGTTTGAAGGTACTACAAGTATTTGTTGTCCAAAACTTGTGATACTCGGTAAACATTTTTATTAATACGCATCTAATATTTCTTTCAGATGATATCATCACTTTTATGTGTATGATACGTGGCAGTTCGGCCAGTAATTGAATTCAGTATTTCTAAAACTGGAATGAAAAACTGTATGAGAATTTGTATTGCAATGTAAATTCAAACTTTATGTGCGGTTGCAAATGTATGGCAGTCATTTAGAAACCCATTCCAAAATTATCTCGAACGATTCGTTATCTTTTATTTTTGTCGCATATACACAAAGGATATTGCTTAAACTATTCGACAATGATCTCTTCATAATTCAATTTCGTTTTTATCTCTAAATTCTATCAAACTATTATGTTTAGAAAGAAACAATTCTGAAATTTTAATTGAATTTGATTATTCATGATATTTTTTTGTGTCTTCGTGAAGTTATTATTGCAATGTCAGGGATTACTATACGACTATCAGTCATATATTTTAATTTTAATTTTAATTTAGTCATGTGAAAAGGTACACATTAGTAATTCTCATAACTGCGTGGCACATTAATCGTTATTTGGTATTTGGTAACATTTAAAAAATATTTTTGGTCAATTCACAATATTTTCAGAATATTAAATAAAAAGTGGTGTCTTCACGCTGTGTTATCATCATTAAGTCTCTGTTTATTGAAATATAGTTTGGAATACGAAAATTGAATAACCTAAAAAATAATTTTTCAAACGTTCCGTTTTAATACAAAAATAGGCCTTTTTTCGTCTTGAGCTCCCGATCCAATAGAGTCGCTCTTATGTGTTGGATAAAAAACTTGTACCTTGATTTTTCCTTTGGGGTAATTCATTTTACTACTCTTAGGGATTTTTTTTTAGTTTTCCAGCGTTTGGAAGAAGGATCCCGTTTCGGAGTGACACTGTCATTCTCTATGATTTCACTTCAGAAAAACATTTCTATAGGCATTTGTGCGCTGAAAACCAATTTAGAATCTACGATGATTATTGTTGGATCAAATGCGATATTTTGTACACAGACAATGCTACCAATCAGTACAAAAGGGAACAATGCTCGCCAAGGCAGACAAGAATGGAAACAATATTCACTGAATGTTTATCTAGGCTGACATTTTTACCTAGTATTCTATAAGAAAGATAAAGTGCTGACTAACCTTGTACTCTCTGTGAAGAAATTTTAAAAAAATCAACATAAAATATAGCATATAAAATAGTAGCTTCTCAGTCCCTTAGTACCCTGGCATGTCGAAGGGGATTGTGTTTCCTTAAGATTAACCCGCTGCTCAAGCCTTCTCAGGAGCTCTTATTCAATTCTTTAGGATGTATGGGAGTTTACAATTGGTACCTAATGTTAGGTTCTTAGCTCTTTAGGTTACACCGAAGCGGTTAAAGTTTGTGTATTATATACACTTGTATTACGGGTATACATGTGTATATATGAAGATTTAGATGCAAGAGCGCGGTAGTTCAAGATGTTGCATTGTTTGTATTTATAGTCGCATCAAAATATATGGTCATTAGCGACTACTGTATTAACATATGATACTACTAAATACCTTTCCTTACAAAGAAATAACAAAGTATATAGTAATCCTGAAGTAATGCAGTAATATACAAAAACCAGACAATAAACACTCTTTAATTGAAGTAGAGAGGAAATAGTCCTTATATTAACTTATTAACAATAAAGGGTTGAACTTTTCCCTAGTACATTCAATAATAATGAAATGGATTTTCCATATTGTTTGCGGAAATTTAATTTTTCTTTTGATATTTGCCATGTACCTCAGAAATACAATATAATGGCAATATAAATATTAAGACATCAACTTGCATCAAGTAAGATAACGATTCTTAACTAGTGGTGTTAAAAGTGTGTATGATCTTATTCCAAAATATTTTTTAAGGAAAATATTTCATTAAGATAAAAAGCTATATTAAATATTTTGTTGTAGAAGATTCGGAAAAAATTTGAAACTTTAAGGACCTGTAATACGTTTTTCTACCACAAATTCGCCGTTTTTCGCGCAGCATAACATAACTTTCTCCCTGTAACGTAGCGAGAAAGTATGTATAGGCGAAATAAACCTTAATAACGTCGTGTCAAAATGTTAAAAATATAAAATGTCTCACTTCGTAAACAAAAGTGTTTGCGATTATCTGTAAAGCTTTGGAAATCATAGGCATTTTTAACACGTTATTTCAGCACCTTAACACATTATACCGGATATACCCTATAATACCGGATAAACATTATAAAGTTGTTTTTTGTACTAAGATAGTCATAGGTTCCGTTCGTCACTTTTCTCTGCGTCAGCTGGCCAATCATTGAAGCGGAAATTCCTTCGCCCTTCTTGGTACTCAAAGCGGAAGGAGCATACGGTGCCCGGGAAGCTACAAACTTCATAAAGCCATTAGCATGTCCTCCTCAAGAAAAACAACGAGAGAGGACGCGTAGGATAACCTAAAAGGTTTCTTAAGATCTCAAACTTCTTGATTAATTTATTTTCAAATAAAGTGCAGATCGGTATAAAAATTCAGATAATTTTTAACGTGCAAGAAACTGAGAATCAAATAAGAAAGATAGCACCAATTTACTATGAAAATGAATTTGTTTAAAATGGGAAATAAAATAGTACTCTTACAATTTTTAAAAAGAAATTTCAGTAAATTTAGAGTGAAAATAAGATATGGAAGCATGGTAAATAGTGCCAAAACATGAATACAAATGTTTTTTGCTTCAAAACTACTAAACAGTAATTTCAGGAATTCTTCAGCATGAATTTTTCAAGTCTTCAATAATTAGAATCATGGAAAAAATGTATTACTGCGATGAAAAGGATTCTAATTATTGTTAAAAAGAAGAATCTTGTATGTCTGAATCACATTGTTTGTTGAAGTTAATTTATCAACAAGACTACTACAAGAAAATAGGATTATTTGAATGCCAATTTACATCATTTACTTTAATGAAAATGTATTGAATACTGGCTTGATATAAAAATAAAATAACCAATTGCGCGAGTCACAATGTTGGATGGAAGTTATCTTCAATAATTGACAAGGGGTTACATTACTGAAACTACGATTTGATAGGCAAATAATTAACTAAAAATTATTACGCGTAATAATTCGTGAATTTCATGAATAAAATAGCGTATTTAGTGTATGTAAATTCTGAATAAGAATATGTATTTAAACCTTCATTTTAAAAGAAGCACAAATATCTAACTGAAATATATTTGTCAATATAATAAAAGTAAACATCTAATAGTTAAAAAGAGAAAAAACATTTCTCCATTATTTTCCTGATTTTTATTCTCCTGATTTTTCCATTATTTTGTTTTTATGAGGGATTAATGTACCATATTATATAGTGAAATAGGTATTTGACTTAGAGCTACATATACACGACCCATTCTTATAAATGTGACATATGATTAGTACGGTATATATCCACTTAGAAAATGAAATGTGATTGTAATCAAAGACACTTAATTCCCCAATTTCGCAGAAAGAATGCTTTTTAGAGGAGTAAAAATCAATAAGGATTTCGCTGCATATTCTGTATCAGGGGCGTTACTGAGGGGTTGGACGTTGTGGGGAATACAACCTCACAGTATTTTCAAGTACATTCCATACTTTTATTATCATTTTATTTTTACTTTTAACTTAAACGACATCAAAACATGCTGAACCTTCGCAACTGTTAGGAGTTAGCATCCAAATTTATTGAAGTAAGGTACCATCTCTGGGTAATCTCATCAATCAACTTAACAAAATTTGCAGACGACAGTTCTGTTTTACTCGCATGCCAATGTATGTGTGCGTTGATACATGTGCGTTTTTCGTGACGAATAGTTTTCTAAATTAATTGTCAATGTATTTTATTGCATTCGTTGTAGCTGACACATAACTTGACCGTTTTTAATCTAGTGGTGAACCTGGATTAGTTCAGTACATGAATTTAAATAATATTACTTTGTGTTGATATATGTGGAGTCATTAGCATTTAAATAATTGCCTTTGATATCAACCTTTTGAAATTATAAGATGAAAATACATCTAAGTTCTGGGCATTTCCCATTATCATTCCATCACATTGGTTCTGTTTTTGTTATTATTTTCATTTTTTGAGATGTTAGGTGTCGATTAATAAAAAAAATCTACAGCAAGTTGCAATTTTTTATCGTAGTAACGTAGTGAACACAATTCAACAGAAGTCACAGGTCTGATTTATGTTACGGTTATTGCTATTATTATTATTATTCTTATTATTATTATTAATTATTATTATTATTATTATTATTATTATTATTATTATTATTATTATTATTATTATTATTATAAGACCTCGTTACAAAAAAATGTACGGAGGGGCGTGGAAAAGTGACCACGGCCTGAGTCCTATGAAGGCTCTCGGCTGTGTGGGTGACGCCGCTTCGAATGCAGTTGTACCGACGTTTCGACGTCGGTCGTGGTCTTCTTCAGGACTGGAATAACCTGGGAGTGAGTCCGTTTTCAGCCTTGAGGAAGACCACGATGTGATGGACAAAACGTCGGCCCAACTGCCCTCAACGCGTGTGTGGGCGGGCAGCTGAGAGCTTTTACACGGACGTGTGTAGTTGGGAGAACAGGCTAACATTCTTCTCGCCCTAATCGGGCAGAATCTTCTAATAGCAATTGCGAAGGGTAAAAATGTATTATTGCTTATTAATGTTGCTTATTACTTGCTTAATAATAATAATAATAATAATAATAATAATAATAATAATAATAATAATAATAATAATAATGTATACTACTGTACCTGCTTGGTCAGTGCGCGGGCGCTTGCGCGCGGCGGCGTCGGCGAGGGCGAGGGCGAGCGGGAGCGGGAGCGGGAGCGCGCGGGCGACGGCGTGGGCGATGGTGGCGTGGGGTCGCGAGGCTGCTGCTGCGGCGGCGAGGGCGGCGTGGGCGGGTCGGGGCGGCCGAGCAGCGCGTCCACGCAGAAGGCGCGGGCGCGGGAGCTCAGCTCGCACATGGCGATGCGGCCCGCGCCGCCGCCGCCGGCGTCGCCGCCCCCGCCGAGCCGTTGGCAGCCGCCTCCACCGCCGCCGCCGCATCGGATGCGCCCGTGGCGCGGCCGTGGGCGTGGGCGTGGGCGTCGGGGCGGTCGGCGGGCGTGGTGGGCGCCGCCGTGGCCAGGCCCTGCGCGGCCAGCCCGTCGCGCAGCTGCAGCCCCAGGCCGCTCGCCCTCGCCACGCGCACTTGAGCGCCCTCACACGCGCACATCGGCGAAGCACACGGCTTCGGGCTCACGCTTGCGCACGCTTGTCGAGATGTTCTCCAATGAATTGGATTAGTCAACTATTGTTCAACCGCCCGACAACGTGGGATTCTTGTTCAGCTTTTGAGCTGGAGCTGAAGAACAAATCTTCTTTCTTACGCCAACTAGAATGAACTATGATGTTTTATTAATTTGTGGAGTTTTTGAAGATCGTTTTACAATTTATTGGTACGATTTTGAGTTCAAAAGTTTAATCCATTCCTTTTTAAAATGTAATGACTTTCACTTTCTAGTGAATTCTGATTTTCTGTTGCTGGTCTTCTACTCATTTTTCTTTCAGTTGATAATTTCGTAAACAAATTGAATTTTCCAAAGGTAACGTCATGTTGAAATTATTTCTTTCATTGCGCATATACAGTAAAGGAAAAACGTCATGCACTCCACATTTGTTACTTAACACCATTTCTTACTTCGTTCTTCAGAAAGTTAAAATCACACAAACACACGCCACAATTAACGAAAATCAAAGCGCAGATTCTCCTTCGATTCGCCTTCTCAGTGTATCCACTACTTCCTCCTTGTACTGCTGCAATCACGACTGCAGCCACTTTATCTCCAGATAACACACGCTCCCCGCTCCGTCGAAGCAGCTCCAACGGCAGCGCAGCGCGCGCGATCCCTCCACCTGCGCGTCCCGAGGTCGAGCCCCGAAGGCCCAAGCGCCGCAGCCGCGCGACAGCCCGCTGCAGAGGGACCAGCGCCGCAGACTCACTGGGGCACCGCGCCGGCCGCGCCGCTCTCGAGGCTGCACGCAGGGGCCGCCGAGCGCACGGCGCCCGCCCGCCGGCATGTGGCGGCGGCGGCGGCGGCGGGGGCGGCGGCGCGGGCGCGCGGGGGGCGCGAGCAGCGCTTGCCACGCCCCGGGACGCCGTTGGCCCGCGCGCCGGGGGCGTGGCCGCGCGCGGCGCCCAGCGCGCGCCGCCGCCGCCGCCGCCGCCGCCGTCGCCTCCACGGTGACAACGCGGCGCCGCCGATGGAGGCATGCCAGGCCCCGCTCCGCTTCTACAGTAGGAATTAATAATTTTACATTAATAATAAACGAAAGTAAGTTTACGTTTACGTAAATACTTTTACGTTTAAGTAAATGCGTTTACGTTTAAGTAAATGCGTTAACATTCACGTAAATTCGTTAACGTTTACGTAAATACTGTGACGTTTACGTAAATACGTTTACGTTTACGTAAATACGTTTACATTAACGTAATTGATATTTGAAACAAATTTTCAATCAATTTTTGTTCTATATTATAGACAATTATTCTTGGAACACTTCCTTAAACGCAACGTTTGAAGTAATCACACAATCTTCCTTGACAGTTAGCTTTTCGCTTTCTCTGATAGTCCCAAAACATATTAGAAAACATTTCTTTGTTTAAGAAAACAACGTAAAGTTGTTACAGTTCAGTAACATGTTATGAATGTATTAAGATATTTATGTAGAAAATTTTATATCATTATATCTAGAAAATATGCTATTTAATGTGGTAAATTTTTAATTTGTAATACATAATATACAATTGTTATAAATATATAATTTATAAAATATGTTTTCTGGGTGTACTATTTTCTATATTGCGTCAAATATTTGTTATTCCAAATAGAAAAAATATAATTTGGCAATAATATATTCTAGCCTAAATATTTAATATAAAATATTTGCTTACTAGTAAATTGTGTATAATGCATGTTATATAATATAAAAATGTATATCATACGTGCATTAAAAGACTGTTGTATAAGTGTAATAAATTTATCACCATTACTAAAATAGAATATTAACAAAATTTTGTATTTTGAAGTTTCTAACATTGGAATAAAAGCAAATACATAGGTTATTTACAATATAAGTAATGTTATCCATATTATTATTATTATACAAAGTTGTAAAATAGCTAAACAAGGCCGTTAGGCTGATTTAGTTTCATTTGGTCTTACTCTTTCCTGTATCTTTATTTCATTTTCTTTTTTTCCTTTTTAGGTATACTCAAAAGATTCTAAAATAATTCCCGTTTTTAAGCAACTACAAACCCTTTTCGGGTGTTTTGTGCCACCTACTGAAGCTCTTACGACAAAACAAATCAATCGAAACAATCTTATCTTGTTCCTTGCCGGAAATTCTGCAAGAATTCTAGCGAAAAAGACAAATTTTTGTTAGGTTTCAATGCTCCTAAGAATACATTATGATACGCTGGAAATTCCCATTCTCTCATTCGGGCATTTGCATGAATCGTCAGAACTTGAATTTTTAGATTGACGATAATTAAATAGTATTCTGTAATGAAACAAAAATTTAAACAAGTTTTTAATCCAGTTTGCACCTAACTTTCTGTGACAAAAAATTACCAAATTATAACCAGCTATTATTAGTTTAAAATTTATAAAAATGAATATTAAACGAATGATAGCTAGTGAATTTGGAAAGCACGTATAAAACTGTTTAACATGAACATTACCACTGGTGACGGCTTGTTAAGATACATATTACTTTCTTATTGCCTTACAAAGAAAAGAGAGGCTGCATATTGTAGTGTGTTCTGGATTATCAATGCATTTTATTAAAAAAATAATTTGGGTTTTAGACCTCTCAGTTTGCCGTGGTTTCGAGACTCCTCCCTTTTTTGTCTTGGTGCATTTAATTTGATCTTGATTCAATATGAATATAATATCTATTTAAAATGAATTAATTATTTTTGATTAAATTAACATTTCATTTCATTGAAGTCCGACATATAACAATTCTGGCGTATCCGTGCGAGAACACTTGCATTTTAGACCCCTCCCTCTTCCCTTTCTTTCTATTACCACAATGGGAGGAATAGTTATCAACGAAGCATGTTTATTTGTTAAAAAAGATATGAAGATAACATCTTCCAAAGCACTTACCGAATATCAAATAAAAATAAATTACAATGAAATTTGTGTTTAAAATGAATCTCAATATCAATTTCAATAAAGGTATGTTCTAGATTAAAGACAAGTGTTCTTGGAATAATTTACAACATTGCCTTAAAACAACATTTGAAGTTATCATACAACTTCATAGTTTGCCCATCACTTTTCTTGACTGCCACAAAAAATATTAGAAAATATTTCTCTCTTGAGAATGCTTCATAAAGTTGTTCATGCGAAAATACAGGATCGGGCATGAACAACCCTACTCTTCGCAATGTTTGAAATTGCAATGCTATGAAGTATCAGAAGGACTGATCCAGCAAAATTTACAAAATAGAAGAATAGAATAAAATAGAAGAAGTATAATCTCGTTATTCTCGTTAATTACGGTGACAGAAACGTTTCTTTGGGGTCTTTGGCATGAATATTGTAGATTTGAAGGACCTAGAATGTTTCGTTTTGGAGTTATACGTCTATAGATTTCAGCAATGTTGCGTAAGTGTTGCCGGTTGCATTTAACATTAATGTAATTTAAATGCGTTTTTTCATCAAATCATTTATATATTTTTTAGTTAAAGGAAAATTTGTAAAGACTTCATTAAATTATCTTTCTTTAGAGACCTCATTCATAAAAATTGGTTGTGTGTGTGAAAGGAGAGCAGCAACACTTTTCTATACTATTGAAATAATACAGATTGTTTTACATTTTCGCATACAAACTTTCTACAATATTAATGAACCAAAAACCATTACGGGAAGTCTATAACTGGGGTATTGTATCATTTTCTCCCGTAGTTCTTTATCTCTTCTCTAGGTTCTTCATATAATTTCTGTTTATTCTTGTGATTAAATTACTGAATGAAGTAAGAAAACCCTAGTGCTACATCGATAAGTTTGGTATTGTAAAACGAAATTTTATTATATTATTGGAAATATTTAAAACATTTAGGATACCTTCCCAAAACTATTGTTTGTGAGAAAGTTTAACTCTATTTTTCTCTCACAATAGATGTAAAATAATCTTCAAAACAAAATCACTTAGTTCCTACCGTCTTATAAACTAGTAATATCAAAAAAGCCTTCATTAGGGTGACTTCACTAGCAGACATTGGAAATGTTGTGTTAACACTATAAAACATGTTAATAATAACAAGCTATCACTCATCTTAGGCCAACTACCTTTCACTTACAGCAAAAAATCATGAAATTCGGTTGAGTAGAAAGATCAAATTTCATTCCAAACGAAAATCCTTATTATTTTAAAGACAGAAGATGATGATGATAATAATAATAATAATGATAATGAAAATAATAATGATGATAATAATAATAATGATAATGAAAATAATAATAACAATAACAACAATTGAATAATAACAATGATAAAATTGCCCACCTTTTTCAATGTTTTAGTAAGTTAAACAAAACTGGAACCAAAATGGCTTTACTTTTTCCTCATCCTTCCTTCTTTTCTTTCTCTCCGGTCCTATTTTAGAGGCAAAAGAAGTGCCTGTCCGGAAGAGGCCCTGATCGAAACCGCGACCCTGGTTCCACGCGGAGCGCGGCCCATCGGGGGGGGGGGGGCGGGGGCGGGGGGGGGGGCGTGTCCCGACGTGGAAACGCGCCGGCACAAGCAACGCCACACCATCGCGGAGGTCTGCCTTCGCCTATCCCGTCTGGGCGGGGACGTCGCCCAGGCCGTCCGCGTTCGGAAATTATCGAGAACGCGTGAGACAGCGATACATCGCGGCCTGCCGCACGCTTTCCTATGCAAATACGTTTGCGTATCGAACGTGTTACTCGTCGGCCGTACCATCAGCGCGTGATGGATGCGCTCGCCGACGAGACGCTTGCTGCCCTCCCGCCCTCGGCACCCCTGCCCTCCCCCCACGACGTAAATATCCGCGCGAGCGGGGTCACCGCGTCGCGTGGCGCCACGACGCGCAGCGCACTGGGCCCATGGGCATGGGTGGGCACACCAGTCAGGTTGAGGTTTTGCTTTTAAACAGATCTTTCAAGGAATCAGACCTACTCCATGACCAACCTCTTTAGTGATGTTTCATGACGCGCCGCGCACTGGGCCCGAACGGATCCATGGGCACGGGTGGGCACACCAGTGAGGTTGAGGTTATGCTTTTAAACCGTTCTTTAAAGGAATTATACCTACTCCATGACCAAGCTCTTTACTGATCTTTCATGGCGCGCCGCGCTCTGGGCCCAAATGGTCCCATGGGTACGCCTGGTCATCAGTGAGGTTGAAGTCAAGCTTTTAAACAGTTCTTTCAAGAAATTAGACCTACTCCATGCCCAACCTCTTTTCTGAGGTTTAGTGACGCGCCGCGCACTGAGCCCGAACGGTCCCATGGGCACGGATGGGCAAACCATTGAGGTTGATTGATTATTAGTTTGACCTATTTTGTGTTTCTGGAGCCTACTTCGTGTTTCCGGGATTGATTATTTTGTGCTTACGGGTCGAATGAACTTAGCTGTTATTTATCCCATAAGTGTAGTGCATATTTGTACCGCGGGAGGTGGAGATCTTTTCTCGCTGGATGGTGAGTTCCGGCGCCGACCTGCACGTCGGATGGCGCGTATTTATCCAACCAGTACCGGGAGATGTGGATCAGGGCATCATCTGATGTCATTGCAGTGCCTCTGACTGGGAGGTTCTAGCACGAGTCCCGACGGGAACAGGATTTTCGACGCTAACTAGATAGCTAGGTCGAATTCAGTCGCTGTCTGGAAAAGAATTTTAGCGGCCGGCTGCTCTGATCGGTAGTTTTCCGTGGTTTCTTAGAGCAATACCGGAGCAGTACTCTAACAATCTGTCCACGCGCAATTTTTCCTTTCTCGTCCTTGCCCTAACCCTCACCCCGCTGTTGAAAATACCTGGTTAGGAGAAACTCCGTTAGCCATTAATTTTAATTAACAAATAATCTTTATTTCACTGAAAATTTGTTTTTATGTGTTTTAAAAATTTGTACCCCCTAAGTTTATAAAAAAATTGGTTTTGAATTTTTTGTGGGTATAGTGTTCCCTGCGTCTTTGTCGAGGTTTGGAAGCACTGCGCCCCGCACCGCGCCACACCGTCATGTGACCAGCTCGTTTCGGACGACTGACAGCGATCTGGATGGAACGAGACTTTTGTATCAGGGATCTTCAAATCTTCGTCATGGGCGTGGTCTGCAAGGTATAAGAAAGATAAAAGTCATGTAGTGGAAATTAATGGGTTGACCATAAAACGTCATGTACATATTATAAATAAAGAATGAAAGTTGTATAAAAGAAAATATGATATAAGCGAGGCAGTATACTCCGGGACAAAGCAGAAAACTAGGTTGATTATTAATGACAATCTATGTGTATTATACTCTCTTAAGATTACAGGAGGTCCGCGAGTGATGCGTCGGGTATGGCGGTTGCTGGCAGTCTGTGTCCATCATGAGATCCGTCTCGATTACCTTCGCCGCGATTAACACGAGACGAGTCTGCCAGCCGGACGCTCACCCAATTAAGTGAGAACAGTCTTAGGTGGCTTAGGAAATGAACTTATGCCACGGCAGTGCCTCTGACCGGGACGTCCTATGGTCGAGCCCCAATGAAAGCAGTATTTTCGACAATAGCTAGGTCAAATTCAGTCTCTCTCTGGAGGATAATTCTAGCAGTCGGCTGCTCTGATCGGTAGTTTCCCGTTGTTTCTCCGATCAACCCCAAGCGAATGAAGGAGCAGTACCCTGACAAACAGGTCACAAACAGTATTCGATCTTTCCTTCCTCTTCCTTGTACTATCCTCAACCTTACTTACACACACACACTTGCACTTACATTCACTACACGACCACATATGTTGGGAGAGCAGTCGTACTTAGAGCGTGTCACGGCCGGGGTAGTGCCTCCCCATAAAGAGATATCTGGATGGTGAAAACCCCATAAATCTATATGTATGTCGGCGGCGGATATCACCTCCCCGTGGAGGAAAAACATAGCATCCTCCGCGATAAAAACACATCCACTGCACTTGCGGGACTAATGACCATAACAGTTGACGCGCCCAGAAATACAAAACAATTCAATCAATCATCAAGAGAGGTCAAGGGCCAAACCTGCCAGCTCCTCGACGGCCAATGCACTCCTGGGCATGAAATGTCCAGCCTACATCTCCAATTTAAACATAGTGGCAATTCGAGGCTATGAGCTTGTCAGGGTGGGGATTCTATAATCCAATCGGAAGCTTCGTTACGACTTAAATTTTCGGTATTGAAGCTCACGATTGGATGACAATGTCCCTCTCCTTTCAGATCGTGACCTTGAAGTGGCACTATGTTTAAATCGGAGTATATTTGTCATGTTTGCCAGTGTGAGTTAGGCGAGTCGGGTCGGGGGCGGTGGTTGAGAGGGCGTCTGAGTCCGCGGGAGAGGTTGAAGTGTTTCTGAGAAATGTACGATTGCGTGGCGGCGTAATGTGTGGGTCGGTTTGCGTGTGTGTCGGTGGATTTCGATGTGTGTATTTACTTCTGAACACTTCCATAGCTAACAGTGACTCCCCTGTCGCGCTCTATTCGAAGGTATATTTTTCTGTCACTTGAACTCGTCACGCAGAAGCGAACGATTCGATAACGTTCGTCTATTTCTGTCTCCAACGTATTGCCTGTCGACTGGAGAAACGCGATATTTCACAAGCCTCCTCTTCAAAAGTGATACAAAATGCAGGTGTAGCTTATGACTTAACATCAAACATTTTTCGCAAGGCGTAGAGTTTCAAATCATGATATAAGCAAAGGAGGTTTGTTGTATTTTTATGAACAGAACTTTTCAAGAAAGAAAGTAATTGTTTGTAGATTATTATTATTATTGTTGTTATTATTGTTACTATTATTGTTATTATTGTTATTGTTGTTATTATTATTATTATTATTACTACTATTCCCTCTACATCACAACTAAAGATGTTACGATTCAATTGAATATAAAATCTACTCTAGGTTGCAACCAGGTACCTAAGGAGCAGATCTACGGACTGTTTGTACCTCTACAATACTAGCTCTAAATGTGGACTGTTCCAAATTAAGAAATTTCTTGCACTTCCCAATATTTTAAAAGACCTGGGAGATTAGCCAAGTTCTTACACAAATCCAACAGCTCCGATGACTGTCGGTACGGTCTTTTCCGACCCACATTCGGCTGATCTGAGTTACATACTTTTTTATATTTAAGACGTTTCTCTGCCTCCTTGGTTACGATGTTTTGATCGCAAGCCGCAGCAACATCAACAAGTAGACATCAAGTTTCTCCAAATCCCGGAGGATAGGACAAGAAAGAAGGAGAGATCGTAGCCCATTTGTTAGGGTATTCGTCTGATTGGAGATATCACGGAAAACTAGCGACCAGAGCAGCGAACTGCCAGATATATCCCGTAGACGGCTGAATGCGAGCTAGCTATATAGTTATTTCCGACTCGAATCCGAACGAATCCTACCACCGTCGGGATTCGAACCCTAGGAGCTCCTGACCAGAGGTACTGCTGTGACAATTTGTGCCCTGAGCCACCTAAGCAAGTCCGAAGAAGAAAATAATGGCAGGCTCTATCCGGCCCTCTTGATCGTGGGCGCCCGTTTGACCGCAAGTGGGCTCGGGCGACTGTAGTTGTGGAGGGGAGGGGAGGGGAAGCTACGTGTCGCTGAACGAGAAAGCGCAAATCCGCTCCCAGCTGCAGCCCCAGAGCTTAAATTTCCTCCGGAAAATGATAGCAGCAGGCGCGCCCTCTCTGCCCCCCTGTGCTGACAGTGGATTGCATGCACTCGCTCGCACGTGCTAAAGCATGGAGTTCCCACGTGTTTACGGGTATAATTGTACGGTACTATGCACATTGAATCGTTTCCTATACATTCTCTTATCTCCATTTGTACTTCCAAACAATACTACAACTATTTGTGGCCATAACAGAACATACTTTCTCGTATTATTTATAGCGGTTTCAAACTAATATAATATGGTATTACAATATTGCCTCTTCAACAAACAAAGTGACGAGATTTGTCAAATTTCAAACAACATATATATCTTAACTATGGAAAATTTTCGCAGTAGATCTATTTTCGCAATAAATATCTCCTTCATTATGACTTCATGTTCAAAAGTGTGAGCTTCTTTGTCAGATTTTTCAAGCCTCTCTTGGCTTTTAGCACTAAATAATAGTTCATATAATATTATTTTCAAACATTACTGTGATAAAATTACACACACACGCAGTAATATATGTTTTTTCTTCTTTTGAAAGTTAGAAAGAATAAGATGAAAGAAAAAACTCAACAAGAATAGGTTCTCCTTCACTGCTTTAGGACCTTTCTTGATAACTGGTGAACAGTCATGATTGTTGTAATTGTTTTGGGGCTTCGGAAAGTAAACGTTTGTTGATTTACAGTTGAGAGAAGGCAAAGAGGAGTTTTGAAGAACTTCAGCCAATGCACAACGACGAGATCTGCAGCTTCATGATGTTCTTGAGACACAAACTCAAAAGGTTCTGGGTACTCAAAAGTATTTTAGCACTAAGAGAAGTTATAGAAACGCAATTATTCTTGTGGTGGTATTTTAATGCAAGAAATGTCTTGGTGGCTTCCAGGGTAGCTGACTTTTTTCCGTAAGAAAATGTGTAGTTGTATAAAAAGCGAATAAAAACAGTAGAAGATTTAAAATCTCTCAACGAATTTGTTGGCGTCGTTATCATCATATTTGACACTGAAATCTTTGTCACATACTAGAGTACACTGGTTTGGTTCTTTGTGTTTCACTATTCATTCGCTGTACCAGAATTCTTGAAACCAGACTGCAAAATTCAATAGAAAATACGAAAACTTTTCCAATAATATGTAATGAAATCGGTGTACTCACCCCTACATTACCTTTCCTGAACTAGGTAGTACATTTTCCGCAGATTACAAGAAAATTCACTTTTCCGCAAAAAGATTTCTCTCGAGTTAAAAAAAAAAAAATTTTTCGAGATGTATGCTTCACCGACTAGCCTCCGGCTTACCGACATAAAAGACATTAAAAAACGGCCAGACCGGCAAAATTCCGATCATTTGCCAACCCTTATTTCTTTCAGAGATTTACTTACTAATTTGTAATTTTTTACTGCTACTAAATGCCGATAATAATAATGATGATAATAGTAATAATAATAACAATAGTAGTAATAATAATAGTAGTAATAATAATAGTAGTAATAATAGTAATAATAATAATAGTAATAATAATAATAGTAATAATAATAATAATTATAGTAATAATTTGT
Source organism: Gryllus bimaculatus (assembly GCA_017312745.1). Lineage (NCBI taxonomy): Eukaryota > Metazoa > Arthropoda > Insecta > Orthoptera > Gryllidae > Gryllus > Gryllus bimaculatus. Next base: position 6,107,907 of record BOPP01000058.1, on the reverse strand, counting down.
ACCATTATATTAAATTGAAATCTATTACTAAAATGTATATTAAGCACATAATACAGAGGCAATAATAAATTCAACAGGATTTTTTAAAACATATATCGAATCAACGAATTTGTTTCTCAACATTTTCTTCTCACTGGTGTCCCTTTTCGGTGCAGCGCAACTTAGCGGCCGTTATGGCTGCCATGGAGAACGGCGGACGAAGCCACGTCGCCTGCACAAGATGGCGGGTGCGCGGGTGCTGATAGTGCTATCGCTAGTAGCTGTTAGCTGCGCGTTGTGTGTTCAGCCCCGCGCCCCCCCCCCCTCCCACCCTCCTGCACGAGAAGTCGCGGCTGCAGAATCTGCTGCACTCGGCTCGTCGCTCGTGCGGGGGGCCTTCCAATAAGTTAGCACTGTTTATCTCACATTCATTCGGATTCACCGTCGAAGGATTCTTTGTTGGTAAAGTCTGTTTATTTGAAATTTTTTTTCTACAGAAATATTAGGCAAATTGTTTAACAATATTTACTATTTAACAGTTACATTCCTATTTTAACAAAACGGTACGTTATATCTAGCGGTTTATTGCTCTGTAATTTTCTTATTTATTCACTGTTGTTTAACAGATTGATAGTGATATGATTTGGATGGTTTTTTAGTCTTCTTTGGTATTTCTGAGGACTCCTTTTTATATGGACCTTCCACGTTATTATCTTTCCAAATAAACACCTAAGAATTCAACTTCTTAAGTATTTAACTTGAGCGTGGAAAATGAATGCCACGCTTTGCAGCTGTTCAAGGAGTCCTCGTGTGAAGAATTTGCATTAGATACTTTCTTACTACGTCATTAGCGACTTTGGGATCAATCAGAAATAATTTCGAAGTCATTTAGGCATTTTGTTAGTGATATTTTATTCAGTATAACCTAGGCCATTGATTTCATTCAAGGTTTTCAACATCTTTTTGGACTAGAGGCTCATGTCTGAAGAGGAGGGAGTGCCCCGACTACAATTGAATGGGTGAAAGTCAGAACGTTATAAGCGACATTTTATAAATTCAGAAAAATCTGTTTATTTGAGTAAATATGACTGTAAAGTCGTGGTGCTTTGTTTCATCGTGAAAAACACGTGATCTCAACTGTTCTTAAAACCACGAAAATACAATGCTACTGAAATATAGTCCAAAATAAATACGTTTATAAAATGTCACACCGTTCTGTTTTTCACCCATTCAAACCGACACAAAATATTTGCGATGTCCTAATTTGCAACGAAAGACATCCATCGCTCTTGAGTTGAAACCAGTAGTGACTCCTTGTGGTAGGCAAGGTAGATAGTGAGTGACTACCCTGTTGACAATGAACTACTTGAATTCACATTCTAACATTTATAACGGAGGTGCCGCTGTGCTATTGCATTCTGCCTCCAGTTTATAGCTTCAAGATAAGACAAAAAATAATGTACAAGAGTGTAGATACATTGGATTGATTGATTGATCTGTGTTTCGGGTGTTCTGGGTCAATTGCTAGGGCCTCTTATCCCCTAAGTGTAGTGTATGATTTTAAAGCGGGAGGTGGTGGTGACTCCCCCCCCCCCCCGATGACGAGATCTGGCACCCAACTACGTCGACTTGCGGGGATTTCCTCAACAATGTATCTCCCCCTCTGAGGCGGGGTGCCGCCTCAGCCCTAAGCTCTTGACTGGTCCCCCAACGTGCGTGGTAGTGTAGTGCATGTGAGTAAGCGTGTGTAAATAAGTGGTGAGATAGGACAAGGAAGAGGGAGGAACGATTGCAAACGGTTTGTTACCGACTGCTCCAGCATTCGCCTGGTATTGAACGGAAAAGCCACGGAAAAGAAACGATCAGAGCAGCCATTAGAATTCTTCTGCAGACACCAGCTATCTATAGAGTCGAAAAACCTGCCGCCGTTGGTGCTCAAAGCGTAGGACCTCCCAGTCTGTGGCACTGCAGTGACATCAATTGAAGCCCTGAGCCACCTTTGCCGATAGGAGTTAACTCTTGGTATAGAAGAAGCAGAAGCGGTGGGGGTGGTCCGACGCGAGTGGGTGGGGCGGGGGGAGAGCGAGCGCAGAGAGGTCACACCGCACCGCCCGGCACGCACCGCCCTCCCCTGCCCCGCCCCGCAC
>BOPP01000058.1:6045650-6087007 GCA_017312745.1 Gryllus bimaculatus | reverse complement strand
GTGCGGGATGTGGGCGTAGGGGAGGCCCGGGTGGGATGTGCGGGACGAGGGCGTGGGGTGGGCAGCGGAGGCGGTAGTGGGCGGCGGGTTCCGAGGCGCGCCGAATCGCGCGGAGAGCCGTGTCGACGAGTGCAGGCTTCTTCGGCCCCGGCAGCTGACGGTGGTAGTCGGCGCGAAGACATAAAGTGCAGAACATCTAACTGCTGCGCCGCCGGAGCCATCTGCAGGTGGCGCCGTTCGCATGAGCTACGGGTTTTGGCGGCACCGTCGGCGAAGGGGCTGGCCGGTGCATAACGAAAAAATACAACCGTTCAAGAATGATGAAGACTTTCGTGTTAATTGATATATTCTCTTTAAAACTGAGATCTATTAATAACTTATAAAATAAAATTAAATAATAGGTAAATATTTAATATTTTATTATCAATCGTCTGTAATGTAAAGGGCAAATATTAAACTGCATTAATTTTTTTAATTAAGAAGCGGACTCGATTCAAAACGAAACAGATGCCATAAATACTCGTCTAATATTTATTATCTCAAAAGAAATCTCACACCGAACGACGATACAATCAATCCTATTCTTATAACGGTCTGTGAATGTCCTACCATTTACGGCTTCATCCGATTAAGCTGCAGACAAATGTAAACAGTTCACCTGACATACTTCCAGTAGAGCAACTTCGTTAACACGGCAATTTGATATGAGGTTTCATAGCACGAGCTAACTGAAGAAAATACAGTAAAAACTATCATTTTACCCTACGCACAAATGTCTTTATACTTAAAACGCTCGGGTGTTGTTTAGAAATAAATTTGTTTTCTACTCAACCAAATTTTGTGATTTTTGTCTGAAGTAAATGATCGTTTGCCCTATATGTGTTGTGGTTTGATAATATTAGCCGCTTTTACGGTAAACCCAAACGCTAAATTTTAATAAATCGTGAAATGTGCGTGAGTGTGAAGTTATGGGTTGTTTGTCACTTTACAAAACAAATCATTGGTGATGCATTAAGGTTTTAAGTTATGGTGAATAGTGAGATATCATACTATAGTCCGCTAAAACATACATGTACTAATATTGAAAAATATGATAAATATAAAATATATCAATGTTATTTTAAAAAGTATATTTCACTTTGTATTAACAATGAATAGGGATTGTATTGTCCTAGAATTTATAATTTTATTTCATTGATTTTGGAGAATAATTACTTTGCGATATGAAACAACATTTTTGGTGTTTTAGAGTTTCCGTATAATGCATATGTAGAACTTTTCTGTCGAAACATTTTTACAGCTCAGGGGTCGAACTTGTAATACTATTAAAACATATTAAAAACTATCGCACTACATCGGAAGCGATTCATTTGGTCCGTTTAGGATAATTTTCGCTTCCAAAGTGTTTCATTGTCGTTTCAACTATCCGCAAGACTATCCACTCAATGTTCGGATTTTTGGAGAGTTTAATAAATTCATATTTGAAAATAGGTTTTGTTTCGGGCTTGTGGAAGTAGATTACAACAGAGCACTTCGATCCTGACTACGCCTAACTTCATGCCTCTTACTAGTAAGTGTAGAAACTAAAGTAAAATGTTGGTTAAAGAGGTGTGTTTGAGCATTAAAATAAACAAAGTGAACAATTAAACAAACATTAACATCATTCCTAGTTCATTTCTGTACGACTCTTTACATTCCACTGTTTTGTGTGATAGTATGCTTCCATAAAATCTGTGTTAATAAAGGTATTTCATTATAATAGACTTAATACATAATTTGTTCTTTACATGAAAATTTGGTCAATGATTTAAAAGTAAAATGAAGATGAGTGACAGGTGTGTCACAGTACTTCTTAATGCTGCCAGAAATTTAGCGCAAAACGTAACGACTTTAACATTATTGAAAGAAAATATTTAATTTGAAGATTTTTAGCCCACCTGAATGGTCGAGGTGGCTAGAGCGTGTGCCGACTCAGCACCTCGATCAGAAGGGTCGCGGGCTCGAGTCCCGCTGTGGGCACGGTTCTTTCTCGCTTGTTTTCCATGTATGCGTGTCCGAGCGTGCTTCCATGTCCGCGGAAGGCCTGCCAAAACCGAGACCACAGATCGAGAAGCCTCTTCTCGTAACCTTATTCGACGAATTCATAAACACGAATATTGACAAATTAAACTTTAATGCAAACGAATCTAGTGTTATAGATTACTAAACCAGTATAAAAACATCGAATGCTCAAAAACATCGAATACTCAAAAATGGAAAATGGAAAATTGATGTTCGCTAACATCGACATTTTGTTATCAACGTCGCATCACTACTTGCCAGCAGCAGGCGACGGCAACGGTGCGATGTGTGTGTGTGTGTGTGTGTGGCGGAGGTGGCAAAGATGTCCGCGGCGGTACAGGAAGCGGCGAGACGCGGCGCGCGCGGCGGCGACAGAATTAAAAGGCCATTAGGGCAGCCGCGCTTTTTTAACGCCTCTTGGCGCCGCGACGCGCCGCTGCCGCCGCCGCCGCCGCCGCCGCCGCCGCCGGGAAGCGCGCCCCAGTGCGCGCGGCAGGGCCACCGGGCGCCGCCTCCGCGACCACCGCGACCACGAGGTGCCGGACGGGCGCAAGTGGCTCAACTGGAAGCCCTGCGGTGCCTCTGACCAGGAGGACAGCGTTCACCTTCCCACGATCGAAGGGTTTTACACACTTGCTCGAGAGGGAGAACGAATTAATTTCTGATTGAAACTGTTCAAAACACTCGGTAATAAAAACAGAAAAATCAGAAAATTTTAAAATTATAACAGTAATAAGTACTTTCTCATCTTCAGGTACAATAAAACGGACCTGGGGAGGTGGCTCAACTGACGTCATTGCAGTGCCTCTAACCAGGTGGTGCTAGGGTTCCCACTTCCCACGGTTGCCGGGTTTTCCACACTGACTGGAGAGAAAGCAAGAATTAATTTTTGATTAAAACTGTTTAAAACACTCGGTTATAAAAACAGAACAATCAGTAGTTTAAATTATTATAACAATCGGTAATGTTCACGAATAAGTACGTTTGCATCTTCAGGTACAATAAAACGGACTGGGAGAGGTGGCTCAGGGCATCAACTGATGTCACTGCAGTGCCATGTTCGGGAGGTTCCTAGGTTCGAGTCCCCATTGTGGCAGAATTTCCGACCCTAACTTGTCAGCAGGGGTCTAATTCAGTCGCTATCATGAAGGCTTCTGTCTCCGGAAAGAGATCCCCGTGCTGGAGCCATGCGTGCGACGCAGAGATGTCGACTTCTGGTTTACTCAGCTCGTGAGGGTACCTTCTATGCAGTGCCTTCGCTTTCCGTAAGGATATCTTCTCTTACGTTTCAATGATTGGTTGAACAGGCGGATCAAGCTTTTTCAAGTTCAGAGGACTATAGTTATCAACTGCGCTCACTGCTTGCTGAACTCTCCCACAATGTTCCAAGAAGTATCTTCTCAGTGAAGCAATTTGAGAGCTGTGTAGATTTATGAGATCTACAATACCTCGCCCTCCTTGCGACCTTGGAAGGGTAAAACGCTCAGTACTTGAATGGGGATGATGTTTTCGGTGTTGAGTCATAGCGGTTCGAATTGTTCTCTGGAGGTTGTGGAGGTCGGTATTGCTCCATTTAATAACGCCAAAGGAGTATGTCAGCACTGGAATAACAAAAGAATTGATGGCCTGCACAAGGTTTGAAGCAGAGAGTTGAGTTTTTAAGAGTACATGCAATCGTTTACACACTTCAGTTATCAGTATGTTCTTAGTAACAGTGTGTTTGATTCGGAGTGACTGTTGGAAACCCAAGTATTTGTAAGTTTCATGGGGTTCCATGAAGGTAATCTTTGGTTCATTATCAGTTTCCAAATTTATAACTTGCATATGACCCCGAATGATATTCACTCTCCTGCACTTATCCAAACCGAATTTCATCTTGATGTCGTCAGTGAACTTTTCCGTCACGTTTATTAGTTGCCGCATATGACTCTCAAGTGTCTGCATAGATCTTCAGGTCAGCCATGTAAAGAAGATGTGAGACACGGAGAAGAGTCGAGTTCCCCTTTTTAAGAGCGATTCCATAATTAGATGAATTAAGTAGAGTAGACAGGGGATTCAAGGCTAAGCAGAACAACAAAGGGCTTAAAGAGTCACCCTGGAAAATCTCTCGGCGGATGTGTATAGTATCTGTGTGGATGTATTGTTTTCCATTAGAGAGATACAGTTTTGTATTCCATCGACTCATCGCGGTTTTCTGGAAGTTTTGGATAAACGGGTGGACCTTGTCCAAACATCGAAGGAGACAAGAATGGGGCACGGTGTCGAATGTTTAGCGTAATCTATGTAGCGTATTATTATTATTATTATTATTATTATTATTATTATGGAGTGAGATTTACATTTCAGGCATTACATACAGTTCCGTCGTTTGCCGAGTTTAAGTTTGAATAAAAAAAAATGTTTTGGAGTTTGAATTTAGTGTCCTGGAACGCTGCCATATGGGTATAACCGGTTTTCATATTGCCACGGGGGGAGCGAGGTGAACAGGGAAATTAGATAGAGGGAGATGGGAATAATTAAGACATAGCACACAACAACTGTACAGATGACGCTGATTTATCAATATAAGTTTAGCTGACCTACTGTAGGTAGGCTATTCCGCTCCATTTTCACTATGAATATTTTAATTTAATTTTAATTGATAGTTACAGGGTTTGCCGTCACTGCTTTCAAGTAAGCCAATACCAAATTATTCATTAAATAAATTACTTTTGCATTAGAATCTTTCTGCACGTCAAAAAAACCTTAGTAGTATAATTCAACAAAGAGTATTATGATATGGTGATTGAAATTTTATTTCAATGATTATTGTTAGGTTGTAAGTATTCTTTCTGTTTTTACTACAGATACTTACTTCTTGTGGACTTTTGCGGAACAATAAGATACACTGATGAATTTGCGATCATGTTCGGGATCTAACTCTAAGAAACATTCATAGTTAAATATACGCACAGGTCTCAACGGCAAAAAAATCTCACAGAATACATTATAAAATGTATATAATTGTAATCGGTGACAGTATGTAATTTATGTTTCACCCACATATTCTTCCCAATATTGAAGACGCAATCGCAAAGATAGTACAGGTTTTCATGTGGGGAGCAAAGGTCCCTCATAAGTCTCGCATTTCTCGCACCACGCATCCTGGATCATCACATAACTTCTCGACTTTTAAAAGGCCACGTGCAATTATCGCCCAGGCAACCGCAAGTGAAACAGTCCGCCTTTCACGGCGCACGTGGCGCCTCCAAGCGGAGGGGCTGCGTTCCCAGGCACTAGCGCGGAGGACGCCCACGGGGAGATCAGGCCAGGGCCCATCAAGCCCCTAACGGAACTCGCCATTGTACAAAAGTACAACGGCCAAGTTAGCTCACAACCAGCGTTACCCTGTCTCTGCAGGGATTGTGATCGGGAGATTCTATAGTTCTACATCCGACTGTGGTGGATTTCCTTCACTAGTTATTTGTATTGTAGCGTCGTGCCACGCTCAAAACAGACAACAACGTGGAAATCGGCGAAGCATCGCCGGATGTTAAACAAAGGGCGGAGTGATGACGCACTGGGACTTTCCGTGGACGTAGCGGGCCCAGAGCGGCTGTGGGGAGGAGGCAATGGGGGCGGCGGGTAGAGCCAAAAGGGCCTACATAAGGCCAGGAGAACAATGCCCCAGTCTTCTTGTTCTAACGGCGTCGGCGACAGGTGAAGCGCGTGTCTGTGCGTGTAGGTGCACTAGGGCGAGGGGCTGGCAATTCACTGTCGTGACTTGCGAGACGCGTAGATGGTCTCAACGTAGAGCGGATTCATACAGGTAACATCGGTGGTATGTTGCGGTGTGGTAGCCGTTCTTAAATTATCTCTCCTTGTAGTGGGTCTATTTATTTAGTTTATTGTGAGCAGGGTAGTTGTTAAATTGAGACTACGGTCTAGATTGTTAATAAATCTACTGTTTCAAAAACCACTCTCGCCTGTGTTCGATTACACCCGTATGACGCCACAGTATGTATGTATGGCCAATCCGGGTAGCCGAGATCGCTAAGGCAGTAGTGTCGTAGTGAGCTGGGATCGAAAGATTTTGGGTCCGAATCCCGCCTCAATCATGGATGTATTTGTGATCGTGCCATCACCCTTCATCATCATCATCATCATCCTATCATTTCATTAAAGACGTATTAATAAATCTCTATTCAAGCAGGAGACCCTTGCCCTTAATGGTACAAGCATTTGGCTAATTGAAAAAACAGTATATATTTGGCATTTTTGGGGTCGACTGTCCGGTTTTGCTGGATAGCTAATGCTCTCTTCCGTGCTTGGGCCTAGTTTAACTTCCACACTTGGAGGTAAGAGGACATGTGGATATATTCCCTTCACCGTATCTAGCCATCTCCTCCTGTCCGAGCTATTCTTCGTCATACAACTACAGAAGTGGGGATGATGTTAAAGGAACGCTACGACTCTAATTTTGCCTCTAACGGAAATCGAACCTGGGATCACGCTACCGGAAGCTAGTATGATTTGCTACGAGTCATCCTAGTCATTGGCTACATAGCTAGGTTAATTCAGATGCTGTCTCGAAAATAATTCCAGAGGTCGGCTGCTCTGATAGATAATTTTTCGTGGTAACTTCCATCAACGTCAGGCGAATATCGGAGCAGTTCTGCAATGCTAGGATAAACAAATGGGCAACAGGGTCTTCCTTCTTCTTTGTTCCATGTTTCATATGTCGCACACACACACACACACACACACACACACACACACACACACACACACTTCTTACATTCACTTCACTACCTCACTTGCCAAGGGACCAGTTGAGAGCTTAGGGTTCGATCCCGGGGCCTGACAGTGCCTGACTGGGGGGATGCCCGGAGTGAGAAATCTCTATCAAGCTTACGTGTAGGTCGGCGCCCGATTCCACCATTCATCGGGCAAGGAACACCGCCATCGTCCGAAATAAATCATTTACTACGGGGTCGAGACTATGGACCATACGACCAAACACCATGCGCGGAAAAATAAATCACAGAAACTACGAGATGCAAGGATATGGGCGCTAGCGTTGTCCATTGTTAATAAACGCCAAATTTGCAACGACGTATTTCTGGAAAATACGAAATACTGGGGATCAAGAATTGATAAAGCTACTATGGACATGGAAAAACTAGGCTGCATAAAACGTGAAACCCGCCTGGTTTTTTCACCGCTAACGCCTTTTACTGACTCAGTAGCCCTAGCCCGCCTCATTCAATATCTCAATGACATTATAGCAGCAGCCTGTGTCTAATTATTAGTTCCTGCTAGAGAACCTTTCTATTAATCATTACATTTTCTCGTAAAATGCTTCATTTAATTATTTGTACTACTGTAAACGGAATAAAATTATCATCCAAGCATGACCGAGTGTATTATAGTTCATGTCGTTCGATTGCCTGAACTAGAATGTGTGAGATGAGCATCGACATCGTTGAATACCTGTGTTCACGTTTACGTACAAGATTATAAATATATTTTATTTTAAAAGTAAATATTTATATCACCACGTATACGTTAATGTTTTCATTGTAAATGGCTTTCGATACCAAGAAACTCGCACTGCAGGGAGGGACCTCTTAGTCAAGTGGGTATTTCGCAGAGATATGGATTCACCTTGTATCACGTGTAACACTTTAAACCAAACGGTTGTATAGCTCACGATATCCAAAGGATGTGTTCCGCCCTCGATAAATAGTCAAAGAATGTAATAGCATTTCCAAGCAGTATTATAGAAATTAAAACAAAAAGTATCATCCTATATTTTATAATTTGTTAAATTGACACCTCTCACATAGATGAAGGTTACTAGCTTTACAGACAGAGAATCATTCCAAAATATAATCGTAAAACCAAAATTGCATTTAAAACCCTTGAAAATATTTATTTTAAGCAAGAAGAAGAAATGTATAAAAACGTTTGTGCCGTATTGTTCCCCGTTGGACGATTTGTGTCGGAGGAAGCGGCGGTGAGTAATACACCACAGACGCAAAGCACGCTCGTCAAGCGAGGCTAAAAGAACGTCTGTCTGAAGTCACGAATCGGAAATGTTGGTCAGAATAAAGAATAGGCTTAATCGACAGTCGGTCCTGCATATATGGAACGTCCTTGTTACGAAATAATCTATAAATCTAATTAGTTTTCTGACCCTTGAAAATTACATTCAAAAACGTTTCTTTATACCAAACTCCTTTTCTGAATAGACATTACATGACAGACACACATGAAATAAAAATGAACAGTACATATTTTAATTTATGTTTAACAATTCTCCAGGGTTTTTGATATACACTTAATGTTGCTGATGAAGTGTTTCAGTGGGTTAACAAGTGTGAGCAGTATTTTGAACTACGTGCAACAAGTTTCATATGTGCCCCAAGACATTAGACACTTTTATTTCTGAAATTTCAATTCGGCATTTGGTCAGTTACGTATGCAACACTAATTTCATGTTACTATTTATAAATGTGTTACAAATTGTTACAACATGTTTTAATTACTTATTATCAAAGTTTCCATTTTACCCAATTTTTCCAAAATTGTTTAAAAGCATTTGCAAATATTTCATAATTGTTCATCTACATCGAAGTTTCTATATATCGAATATTATCGAAGGAACCGTGAGTTTCGATATATGGAGGCCCGACTGTAGTTCAATGCCGCTTTACGATCGTTGGGGAATGAAAAAGCCGTTACGGTCGTTGTGGTATGAGAAGGTCGAGAGAGAACGGTCGTCGCAGCGGCGGCTGCAGCGAGAACTTCGTGCAGCTTTTGAATGTGGCAAGGGAGCAGGGATCGGTTGTGCGAGGAAGGGCAAGGGTGGACAATGTGAAAAAGTATTCGGGAATTTCGTTAGTGAAGTCAGAATAGGCGCCGGCGGAGTGCCAGGCAGTCGGATAAATATCTGACGGGTCCAGCGAGAATGGGGCTTCTTAAGAATGTTGAAATACGAAAATAAAATCTGACCTTCACGATTTGAGTAATAAATAATAATTCATTCCAAATATTTATGAACTAATATATAATTTTGTTTAACAAATCATTGACGGGTTCTATGCAAATTATTGGACTGATTATGTAGTCTCAGTTTTTACTCTGTTTTAGTGTTAATTGAGGTTCTCAGGATAACACCGACATATTCCAACCGACCTCGCATTCGCATGTTAAAAGTATAACGGTAAACACCTGCCTTACACATTTTTACTTATCATATGGTGAAATATCAAATGAATTAGAATAAAGCAAAAATCTCAAGTTCTACCTTCCACCTATCAAAAATTTAACCGGAGTGAAAGTAAACGTGAACGAAAATAGAAAAAGTATTTTTTCTGGAAACGAACTTCGGTTGGGATCTGCCATTATTACGTATTCTGAGCACCTCAAATCATCCCTGATGCTTGGGCGGCGGCAGAAGAGAATCGTACTGAGGTGAAGTGTTCGGTGAATATTCTTCATGTCTTCCGGGCTGATGGGCCGTGGTCCAATTGGCTCGATCCCAAAGCGTTTCCCCACGATGCGTGGGCATGCCCAGATGGCGAGGTGCTCGGCGAAGTGACTCAGTCGTTCAGTCGCAGTCAGCCCACCGGCAGGACCTTCGCCCAACTAGACCTGCGCATGAAAGATCGCCAACAGCAGTCCGGCGAAAAAGTTTTGATCCAGAAGCCACATTGGACACCAGGCCACACCGCGAAGACAATGAAGAAATATTGATCCGGCCTGAAAGCTACAGACTGATGGTTCGGTGAATGGTTGGCAGTCGATGAAAGAAGAAGAGAGGGATGGCGCGGGTCTGGCGGCAGCGAGAGGTCTGGTTCGTGGAGCAGGAGTCTCGGCGGATGAGAGCGGGACGACGAAGACCCAGCTACGAAAAAGAGAAGTGATGGAGGGGCGTGTCAGCCGGGACGCACCACCAAGGATACGACGGGTTGCAGGTCGTAACTCGCAAAGCAGACTTACGATCATTTTTCAGGCCTGAGAATGGCCCGCACAAGAATACAGACCCACGTACCAAAAAATAGTCGTGATAGAAGTGAGGGAAATTTCCAATTACCTTCTAATAATTGTTTATTTTATATACGTAATCTAGTTAGTTTTTAAATCACTCTTCCACACGATCTCATCGAAATGCTAGTAATATAATAAATCACAATAAGAGGGCGCAAATTATTGATAATGTCATTTTCATTTTACTTAGAACAATGCCCTTTTAATGACACGTTTTCATTTATGTTCTTATCATAAAAGGAAATGACGCTTTTTGACATAACTTGTTCTGCTACTTATGCTCGATTTTAGATATAGATCTATTTTGTCACCTCTCCCTAGTATTTTTAAAATCATTGTTACTGAATTTGATCCATTTAATGATTCATTTTAATAATTGTTGCTTCAAATCACGCAGAAAATGATACAAAAATTTGTGAAACAGAATTACTAAGTTTTCAATTCATTTTTTTCTCTGAATTTGAAGTGTCACTGTTTGTAACGACTCTAAGCTACTGTGAGGCGGTAATCTATTGCAGCGGCGATTTCGCCATAGTATGCAGATTTTCCTGGTCCAAACCAAAGTAAGTTAACATGACGAAAACGATGAAGCCTGGTTGATCAGTAACAAATCCAACTGCTGGATTGCTCATTTTGAAGCGATTTGACAACAATTTCTGGTACATTGTATCTTTGTCTTCGGACATTTTGATAAACATTAAAACTTTTATTGATAATTATATTAGCGATCTGTATATTTTATTATATGTTTTTAATATCAAAAGTCACCTCATAAAATTACACGTGGTAGCCGTCGGGGCAATTTTTTATTGGAATGGTAGTCATCTGAACCGAGTTCGTAGGGGCGGTGGGCGAGATGAATTGGCCTGTAGGTGGCTGGGGGTGCGGCGAACGGTCTAGGAGGAAGCGTTGTTCGTGGCAGAGGGAGAGTAAGTTCAGGGCAGCGGCGGCTTCACGTCAGCCGAGCTTTAGCGTTCCTTGTGCAGGCCGCGGCGGGCTCGGGACGGAGCGGCGGGGTGGGGCCGGAGCAGAGCGCGGGGGCGCGCTCGGGGAGCGGGGCGGCGAGAGGGCGGAAGCGGGCGGGGTGGGCGGGGGTGGGAGGGGTGGGGCGTTGCGTGCTGGCGTGGTGGGGCGTGGTGGTGGCGTGAGGCTGGGCGGCGGGGAGCGGGTAGGGCGGGGCGGGCGGGGGGCGGAGCGGGTCAGAGCGGAGCGGTTAGAAAGGAGCGTAGAGCGAGCGGGGCCGTCGGGGCAGGTGAGCGGGGAGAAGCGGGACGTGGGTAGGGCGGGGCGGAGCGGCAGTGGGTGGAGCGGGCTGAGCGGGGTGGAGTCGGGCGGGGCGGGGCGAGGCGGGCGGGCGGAGCGGGCTGGAGCGGAGCGGGCGGACGGGGCGGAGCGGGCGGGGCGGAGCGGAAGTCGGGTGAAGCGGGTGGCGGGTGAGTGGGAGCGGTGGGCGGGTGGGCGGGGCGGCAGCGGCCTGAACGTGTTGTCAGAGCCGATGAGGCAGGCGCGCCGGACAGCGTCGACACCGCCTCGCCACGTCCCCGCCCCCACCCGCGCCTAAATAACGCTGCGCTAATAAAACCTGACGGCGTAATTACACGGGGCGTTAAGGGGCAGTAAACTCCCGCCCCGCGCCCTCAACCTGCCACCTTGGCCGCCGCCGCCGCCTCCGCGTCCAACGTCGCTGCCCCTCCCGTCGGCTATGAGTTTGCATCCGTTCGCGCTGCCACTGGTAACGTGCGCTCCCATCCGCCGGTTCTCCCGACGGCGCAACGGCCGACTTCGGAGCGCGACCTCCACGTTGTCACCACGGCAGCCGCCGCAGCGGTAATTGCTTCTCTCGGGGCTTCAAATATCATCGACTGAAATTCTGACAACCATGGTACCAATTCCGCCCGTTCTCTGGCTGCTTTTATTATACAATTTATCTTCATGTCACTACTATTTCTTCACTGACACAAAACATTCCTTTGGAACTCATCTCCGTGAACAGATGTCCACATCTACCTATTCTCACATTTGATCCCTCCTAACTGTATTTACGATAATGGTTTATTTATGATTTAATATTATAAAAATAACGACAACTGAACTGAACCGATAACGGAAGCCCAACGACATGGAGAACAGAAGACAAATTACGAAGACATGTAGACGAAGGACAGGAAAGAATAACAAGTGAATATGTAGTGGTTCAAAGAACTAGCGGAAGTGACTACTTGGAACTCTTTCTTTTGAATTGGAAGTTCTTTTATTTGTAAACTTCTCTGCACAAGCAGGAGACCCTTGCCTTGAACGGGATGTATAGTGGCTAATAATACTAATACTAATACTAATACTAATAATAATAATAATAATAATAATAATAATAATAATAATAATTATTATAATAATAATTTCTTTACCACCACCAATAAATAATCGTGACCACCATTTTCAAGCAATATTTGAACGTAAGCACACAGAAACAGAATTGCCGTCGGTATTACAACTAGCGCGTTTAACTCCCTTTACCGCTTTCGCAGCTGCTTCTACATACTCACTGGCTTTCGCCTGCATCTTCCTGCGGGTGTAGCCGCCGTCATGTTAAGGGGCATTTAAGGTCCGCCTTCTGTTATCAACCTGCCATCTCCGCTGCTACCGTCGGGCGTTTCCCATTTGCTCGGCCTCCGCCCGGCCGCGCCGCACTGACTTCTGAACCAGTCGCGCGCCGCTTCTGCGTTCACTTTGCGTGTTTCCTGCGACTGCCGCCAGGCTAATTTCCAGTGGCTGCTTCTGATGTCCGTGAATACGTGCAATGTCGATTAATGATTTTATGTTTCCAATAATGATAATGATGAGTTGTCGTGGAATGATGAATTGAAGGTGAAATGTCAAAAGTAGAAAATGAGATTAAATAGTTCTACATAGATTATGAGCTGTGTAAAATAAGCGGCAAATTTATTCAAAATACCGACCCGCTGAGTTAACGTTACAGCATGGATTGCCGCTTCTTTGGCAGTGATTCTTACCTGGAGGTCAAACGTCTAGGGTTTCGAGTCCTAACAATGTCAGATTTTCGTCACTGGCTGAATAGGTACGTCGAATCTGGATCTGCCGGTATCTGGAAGAAAATACTAGCGGCCGCCTACTCTGATCGAACGTTTTCCGTGGTTTCTCTGATCAGTACCAGGCGAGTGCCGGAGTAGTACCGTAACAAACGGATTACAGACCGCGCACGATCTCTTCTTCCCCTTTCTTGTCTTATCCTTTCTCCTTACACACACACACACACACACACACACTTATATTTACATTGCTACACTACTACACATATTGGGATCACGCGCACTGGATCGGTTCGGCACGGACGGGCGGGACGGATGGATTTTTTAAAAGTTGATTACATTGAATTCCGTAAGGGTGCGCGCACTAGGCCGGCAAGGACGGGACGAGACGATCCACACCGTCTACCGTTTGCAAAAAGACCGAAGCAAAGAGCTTCTGGACATTCCGACGTGCCGAAGACGTCATCGGCACGATCGGAAGAACGAACTTTGCGCCGTTTCAGTTGTGAGGTTATGTGAAGCGTTCATAAATGCGTCCAATTTGATTATTTTGATCCAGAATTATCTCGCATTATACCGCGAGATATTAAGTTTTATTTAATGTATTACCTTGTTAGGAAGTGTAATTTAATTGGTTAGCTAAACTATGTGAATCAGGGAGTAACGTTTGCCAAATTTCACTTTCTAGGTATTTATAAGAAGCTGAGCAGTATGGGTGAAACTTGGTTCATTTGAACACGGTAAATAAATTATGCCATGTTTTGTAATTCTTCATTAGTTCATTAATCAAAGTAATATTTTTTATGTGTCTTGAGTTAATTATAATGCCGATTATTTTCGGGAGTTTCTAAATAAATTAATGCAATTAGGAGTCCGTTCCTTAGTTAAATTTAATTGTGTTACTAACATATTTATTTATATCTTATATTGATCAAAATATCTAAGCTTCAAATTTTTCGTTAGACATCCTAAAGAACTGAAATAATGCTTCATCTTCCACCAGTAATATGTGACATTTCCCTTTGGTCATTATCTTTCTGTTTACAAGAGAAGAGAATTTGGGCGTTCTTCAACTCGTAGCCTTCTTTCCTTCTTCTTTTTCTAAAAATGATTCCAATGCAATTGCTCCTTTACTTAAATTATGACGCCATCGCGAACAAGACACGGAGCCAAGTGCCCATGCCGTCCCGTCCTAGTGCGCGCGACCCACACAAAAACTGCCGTCCGTCCGATCCCGTACCAATACAGAGCGCGCGTATTTTATGAGAGAATTTCTAGGATTTCTAATTCTAGATTCATTTCTAGAAATGAATTAATGCCTTATTTTTGGTTGCGAGACTCGGGCCATCATGCCCGCTCTTCCGTCTGACCACGAGGGTATTTTTTGGGCGCGATTTGAGTTTAGCTCAGAAGCGCATTTAGGCTTGAGGATCTTTTACATGCAAGTAAATCTACTAACATGGGACTGCCGGTTTTACTTCCTCTCCGAAAGAATTTTTTGCTCTTAAAAATCCACGGCTTTGGCGTAACAGTCCGATACGCTGTTACACCATCGCCGCCGCCAAAAATTATCCTTCGCAAGGCGACGTTTTATGCCTAGTCCCTATCTCACCATCTAGTGTGAAAGGAATCACCGCCTCCTCCCGGGATAAAACATTCATTATTGGACAAATGACCATAGCATTTGACGTGCCCCCAAACATCAATCAATCCAAAATACAAAAAAGAAACTAGTATTCCTTGAATTCTAACGGGCTTGATTAAAACATATTTATTCTTGAATGTGTAAATAATGAAGCACACGCGAAACAGGTTGGAAACATCAACGGGGAGGATCATTTAAAAGGGTGTTGTAACAAAAAAGGCCCTCGCGTCCTCGACCAAGTATAGCAAATGGAGAC
The DNA here is from genome assembly GCA_017312745.1 of Gryllus bimaculatus. Lineage (NCBI taxonomy): Eukaryota > Metazoa > Arthropoda > Insecta > Orthoptera > Gryllidae > Gryllus > Gryllus bimaculatus. Next base: position 6,071,964 of record BOPP01000058.1, on the reverse strand, counting down.
GAAATATTCCAGCTGATCGAGTGCGCAACACTGGACTGGTGCTCAGAGAAAAATGCAATATTGAGGTTAGAGCGTGGATTTGCGAAGATCAGATATACAGAAGCAATGTAGATAATAGAATTAATTCAAAAGAAATAGTAAAATAGATGTAGACTAATCCAAAAAAATACTCAAAATCACTCAATCTACTAATTTGAGAAGATACATATCGTATAAAAAAGTGGAAAAATATTAAAATAGATACAGTAAAAATAAATGGGAATGGGTACAAATGAACAAAAACAATAACAACAACAAAACTCACAGAAACGCAACGTGGTGATATACACAGGTAGAGATGGCGAACGAAAGAGCGTCCGGAGCAGCGCAGCTAGAGGCGCGTTGGTTTCTGAACTGTTTTCTGAAGTTCTCTGTTCAGCCGCTGTGTTTCTGTGCAATTCCTCTTTCCACTGGCGTATATTGTGACGCGGCGGCATTTCTCGTTCTCATTTGCGTCCTTGCTTTCGTGCTGCCGTTCCCCTTCACGGGAAATTGAGAAACGGCCCTTAAAAGGAAGACCGAACAGCTGACTGGAGTGCAATCTGATGTGGTATTTCCTCGTAGTCGACGATCTACTGGCGTGAAACAGAGGTCGGGTCTTTTAAAATGATAGCAGGTTGATGGGTTTTAGAAGTCCATTCACCGATAATAAGAGTTCAATCCACTGTATACTCGGTATTGTTTGAATGGCATGAACGTATCGGCATTGAAAACACATTTTAATTTTCACTTGCCATATTTGAGAAATTACACGCCACTTAATAGACATCAAATTAATATAAGATAGTGTGGGATGTGTGTTAAAATGAGAAATGAATATGATTTCGGATTTAAAAGTATTGGATTAACCAGATTGCATTTATTATGACTCTTTGTGATCTCTTGTGTTTTACGTTTTGAAATAATTGTAATCTTTTTACGCCAATAATACTTTTTTATCAGTTCAATACTACACACAATTTGCGCTATTAGAGAGTTAAACGTAAATTACCAAATATGTTTATTTACATCAAAGGTTGAGTATCAGTTGTGAACTGCAATTTTAATTTATAGCATTTGACAATTGCACTTTCAGTCATTTCACGAACGTCCTCCAAATGAGTGCAGTAGGAACGTATTCTTCTCATATGACGCGAGCACTACAAAGAGTTTCCAAAAACACCGCTTCTAATGTCCTGGTCGTTTCAGGTGCGGCGAAGGTTGCACTTCAAGAGCGTACTCCGAGAACACAGGTAAAGAAATCTGCAAGATGTCGATGGCGTGTAATGAGCAGAAAGACTGCCTCATTACCATTTTCGCGAGTTGTTCTAAGCTTCTTGCCCTCGGGGGCGGTTCAGAGTAATGTTTTTTTGGTCGAAATAAAGTCATACGGTGCGAAAAATGTATCGCAAATTTTCCGTTTCTCTTACAAATTTAGAGGTAATTTAACGATACAACTTAAGTCGTGAATTAGAAAACAAAATATTTCCGTATTATTGAAATTATGTTTTAGTGTAAGATGAAAACAAGTGATGCTTTTCTTTTCAACAACCAATGTCAGACTGCAAATAACTGAAATAGTAAAATTCGTTATCCAAGATGCAACTCCTTTCCTTCGAAAATAATTGCTGCCAAGGTATATATAATAAGCAGATTAATAAATCTTAATTTAGCTAATCTCCGAATTAGAATTTATGGCCAATATGACTGAAAATTTTGTGTCAATATTGTAGGTAAAGCGAATATAGTATCTTAAAATTATTAATACGTGAAAATATTTAGGATATGCACTTTATATCACTCATCAAATGAAACATTTCTTAATATTACGAATAAATATTTTTTTTGCGATTTCCGCTTCAGATGCACATATTCTAAAAAGGAAACGCCGTTCACAGACCTCGAAAATCATTGGCGCACTACCCGGAAAGTCGAATGGCGATTTCTGAACATCGTGTCGGTCGCAGGGTGATTTACAGAATGGTTTCGCTCCCCTATTCGATTCAATGGGCACTACCTTTTTCGAATCCCAGTTCCCCTACTTCACATATTTAGAGTATTGGGTTAAAAGAAAATAGGTCAAAAACAGACATAAAACTTCATGTCGGGCAGTTCATAGAGGTTGTCCTTTAGGCGTTAATTATTTCTGACTTTTTCAAAAACAAACATTTCTATACATATTTTCAGCAATTATTCACTTTTCGGCCCTTATTCACGGTCTTTTTTCAAAAACCGCTAGCTGGGATCTGGACGGTAAAATTATTGTTAAAATTAAAAAAAACACTTGAATTGAACTTTGTTTGAATATTGTCAATATTAAAAGTCAGAGGATAAAAAAAACTATGAGTATAAATAAAAAGATATTGAAAGCTCACGGCCTACTGGAACAACATAATTAGTCGACAAACTGTCCTTCCATAAATGAGCGAGCGGGCAAAAATATTTAAATGTTTGTTTAGTTGATTGTGCATAACATATTGATGTCGTAATTTGACGCTGCAAATATTTCTTCATCCACAAGTACAATAAATCTTCAGTTATTTTGTTATTCCCTTAGAGATGTAACTCAGTTCATTTTCTGAGAATGGCCCTGGACAGTGACCTTAAGGAAGAGCAATTGTAACTGCAGTGGAGTTGCCAACCTTTTCTCTTGTTGGAGAATGAAAAATGGGATTACTTCTCACGCCACATTTCTGTGTTAACAGCAATATATTCTTCAAACACGACGTGCCCATTCTTTTGCCTTGTTCTGCCCTCGCAGGAAGTTGATTGTTGTCACTCAAAGTGAATTAGCAGTGACATTTGCGCCTTTTAGGTTGTTTTCCTCTAACAACAGCTTTCGCATGGCACATAATTTACAAAATTATTCCGGGACATTTTACAAGTTCACAAAGAGAATAAGAGTTTCGGAAGAATTGAACAGATGAAAGAAGTTTAGTTTTTTGATCTGCAACCATGACATCAATGTTCGACTTTCACTCCATTTTATTCGCCGATGATTTAATATATTTAACATACGTGGCTTTAGAAGAAGAAATATATCTTCAATGTAACAGAAAAATAATCGTACTAAGAAGGAATAGGAATGAGCATTTGATGAAAATGCCAGAAGATCGAATACCAAACTCCCCTTGCAATTATGTACAACCTTAACTGGAATCTTTTTCACTTCTTAGTGGTGACAGGCCAATAAGGTGGAAGGATATTCTTGATGGCGGCACAGAGCAATAGGCTCATTCTACGACCAGGTGATGACGACGATATGAAGTAAAATAATTAGTATATGATGAAGCAAATACATCAATATTTTTTTCTTTATTTAAGTAACAAATATATTAATCAACTACCAAAAAGTCTACTAACTACGAAAAAATTGATGAAGGTTAATATGACACTCATTATTCTACTATATATTTTCATGATTAATGGGATTTCGACAGTATTTCCTTTCTCTACTTTATAGCTTTGGAAGGTCACTATTATTTAATATTTTTTAATCTTAAACACATGTAATACGTCATGGCCACATATTTATTTCATTCCATGCCGACATAGGTGGCTTAGAGAATAAATTGATGTCAATAAATTGATGTCACTGCAGTACCTTTGACTGGGAGGTCCGAGGGTTCGAGTTCCGACGGTGGTAGGGTTTTCGACATTTGCGTCTTAGCGAGGTCGAATTCAGCCGCTGTCTGCACGAGAAATCTAACGACCGGCTGCTCTGACCGATAGTTTTCCTCGGTTTCCCCGTTCTACACTAGGCGAATGCCGGAGCGGTACCCTAACAAACGGGCCACGGACCGCGCGCAATCTTTCCTTCTTCTTCCTTGTCCTAAACTCACCCTTTACTAACACACACTGACACATGCTCTACACTACCACGCATGCCGGGAGAGCAGTTGGAAGCTTAGAACTGATTCCAGTTAGGGCAGTGGACATACTGGTGGGAGATACCTGGTTGGGGAAAACCGCGCTAGTCGACGAGCAGGGAAAGATCACCGCCAACTCCAGCAATACAAAATGCACTTCACTTACGAGACTAATGTCCTTAGCAGTTGTCGCGCCCGGAATCTCCCGGAGTGTTCAGTTCAACAGACGCGTGATGATGAGGGGAGGGGGAACCAACGGACCCCAGTGAGGTTTCCCCATTTTCCCTGTGTATTGGTAAGGAAATACGTTTCATCGCTTACTTTTGTAACATCTCCTAACCCTAAGTTTTAGCGTCGCTATACCTAATAACTTCGTGGAAACTCCGACTTCTCTTACTGCTAGACCTACCCACAAACAAGATACAATCTTATTTTAGTGGCTGCCGGTTGAGAGAACAGTTGTACAACTTAGTGAATGCTCAACTATGTCTTTGAAAAATAATAAAAAAAGACGTAACCACCTGTGGCCCAATGAAAATGACTGCAATAACAGAAAATATCCATTTTTTTATAACCACATCATGCCTTTCAGACCAAAAATATTTTACAGAAACTGGCAGAAAATGATGTAGTATATATATAAGTATATATATATATATATATATTATATATATATATATATATATATATATATTATATATGGGGGGGCGGTGGTGGTGTATTATTCAGGGAGCCACCCTTGAACCCCTTAATGGAGTCCACGCGCACTGGAACGCCACTGATAAGCGACAAATAAAATGTCCGGTGAGCGCCGGGCCAAGTTGCGAAAGTTGGCTGCCTGCGTGGAATCCCTCGCGTGCGGCCTGAGGGGTTTTCGTGGCGACCGGGTGGCGGGGCGCGAGTTTTTTCCTTCTCCTTGCAAGAAGCGTCGCTAACGAGCGCGCGCGGCGGCGACAAACGCCGGGGAAGCGCCGCTGCGCTCTCGCTCCGCCCACCGCTCGCGACCGCCTCGACACCGCGCCGCACGGCGCTGCGATTCCAAGCGCATTCGCAATGCAAACGTAAGCGTAGGCATAGCGCATAGACGTAAACATTAACGCAAGTGATAGACTGAAGTATTCACAATGTCTAACATAAACGTAAGCAAAATCAGAGTTTCTATTGGCTGTGATGCATTCTGGTTTTTACTATTGGTTGGAATGAAATCGATTTCAAGTTATAGACTGTGTCCATGGCCCTTATAGAGTTAGTTCTTCTATCAATTTTTCTCCTATTTCGATTCTCATAAACGTAAGCAAAATAAGAGTTTCCGCTGGTTGTGAGGCATTCTGGTTTACTATTGGTTGGATGTGAGAATCGGTTTCAAGGTATCGGCTGTGTCCATAGCTCATATGGCGATAGTTCTTCTATCACTTTTTCTCCTATTTCGATTCTCGATTTTGAGTTAACGTTCTGTGATTGGTTCATTTCTTATGTCTTACTTAAGAATAAGCACAGAAGCTTGAAGCTTGCAAGCTTTTAAAGTTAAAGTCCTACGTGTTATGCTTATGCGAACGCATTGTGAATGAGTCCGCTTATGGACGTAGTTCTTTCATTTTAACGCCAGGATTATGTTTATGTTTGCATTGTGAATGGGCCTTAACACTATGAAATGACGATATATTATTTTCAAGAATTAAAAAAAAAATGCGTTCAACAATATATTATTTGCTTGGGAGGTTACGTGTTAACAATGTATTTCTGCCTCGTGGATTTTCTATGTTAATAATTAATATGGTGATATTGAGAAACTAGTGGTGATACAAAATGGCACAAATTCCTTTAGTTTTCTATCTCCTTTGGTGTCGGCTACCTATTCGAACTTGCCACATATCTTGCCAGCTGCCATCTATCACCGCCCAAAGTACATTTTGTTTAAAATTTTCTTAATATTCCGTTTTCTTAATAATACAACAGATATATTATTTTAAGAATATTAAAGAACAGTAAAACTTCGCCCTAAATGGAAATTTTGTTTGAAAAATTTGGAGTCTTTTTAAGAAAATGGCATTTAAGCGATACTGTAAATGCGAAATTTGAACCTGTTTTCGAAGAAAACTAGTGTTGTCGAAAAACTTAATATGAAGCCATTTCGTGCACTTCCAGTCACAAATACAAATTGCTGGAACTGTGCATATTTTTGCAACTGGAACTGTGCAAAATTTAAAGCAGGTTTTGAGAAAATCTGGATTTTGTAAATTTTTTAAAATTGAACATATTTATTGCAACACTGCGCAAAAACTACTAGAATTTTCAAAATGATGTACTTGATCTTAATGAAAGAACTAATTATGGACAACAAATTTAATTTCTAAGAAAAATCAATTTTGTAGTTGTAAAACGTCGTCGAAAAAATCAATATTTTTTGAAATTTTCGAAAATTTAAAATTAACAGTAAAAATTGATTCAATGGCACATTTATAGGCATATTTTACTGTATTTTTACAAGAAATTTAAAGAAAAAAATTGAGCAGTTTTAAATAAAATGTCCGGAGTATTTCATGTAAAGTACCCCCAAATTTTAAAGATTGTTTTTCAAAATCTCAAAGCTTCGACTCGATGGACAGCGTCTTGGAAAAAAATTGGAAAATATCCTACGCATGGTTTAAGCGCTGGTAGTTTTCACAGACGGAGAGAAAGCCGGACGTTTTTAAAATAACCCATTTTTCGGTATTAGGGGATCCCGAAACGAGTATTTCCGTTGAAATTTCAAAATCGATTTTTCGCAGCTTTACGTGACATTCCTTATACTACGTATATTACTCTGTATATACGTATTACTCCGTATATACGTACATATACGGTAAAGTAAAAATATAAATGTTCAAAATTTCATTGTTGAAAGTTTAAAGAATGACATTGTTGGAAGATTTGGACGCATATGTTCTATACAAGAGAAATAATATTTTAAATATTGTTCTAAATATTTTTTTCATAAAGAGGTTTAACATTGTGGTTTTGCTGCGGCTCAAGATAGGGTTCAAAACCTTTTCAACCTCACGCCAGATCACTTGGTATGCTGCAACACTTTTCGTTATTACCATTAAGCAAAAAATATTTTAAAGGAATAAAATTGACCCTTATAAGATTAGTCGATAATGGACATCAAAATGGGGAAACTTTTCATAATTTTTTATCTTCACAGATATATTTCAGTTCCACTGCACAGACTCTTTAGTACTATCTACCAACCTTCGTAATAGCTTTGCCGTTGGCTGTCCAATGGAATCTTAATAACTGGAAATCGTTAACTAGTATTTCTTGAGAAATCAATTATTCACTCCACGTACTCACTACACACACATTAGTTGATAATTTATGATAATCGTGATGTCGAAACAATCTTTTCCCCTTCAAAGAGTCATCGGATAGCAAACAAATATTGAAAAATAACAAAAAAATATTGAAAAATAACAAACAAATATACACACGCGAAAAAACCAAAATTACTCCAATAAGTACTTGAGAAACGCGTTACACACCTCATGGTTTATTTCAAATAAGCATATTCACAAAGAGACAACAATTCCATCCATTAACGAATACATACAGCCGATCAGCAATAAAGCCTTTACACTTTGTCCGTTTTGTACACGTGCAGAGATATTTAATCTGGACAGAAATATACCATTCCAAACTACACTATCTCCGAATACCCCAAAGACTCCCTTAAAGCACAATAAAATACAATCAATCCCCTCTTCTCATTCACCAGTTCCCCTGCCGAAAACATTAAATTAAAGGCTTAAATATATTAATTTCTAAATTACTTTTTCACGAGGTAGTCATAGCCAAATTTTGATTATATATATATATATATAATATATATATATATATATATATATATATATAATATATAGTGGGTGTGTGTGTGTGTGTGTGTGTGTGTGTGTGTGTGTGTGTGTGTGTGTGTCCTTAGCAACCCTTGCTGATTGATTGATTCCTTAGTGATCCCTGTCGCGTCAACTGCCAAGGTTATTAAGTGCTTAAGTCCTACAAGTGTAGTACATACTTTGATGGGGTGATCGTCCCTCCTGGCTGGCGACCGACGCCTCCAAACAGCGACTGAATTCGACCTAGCTCAGAAGCTAGTGGCGAAAATCTCGAACCCAGGACCTCCGGTCAGGGGCACTGCTGTGACCCTTCTCAGAGAAATCGCTCTTCCTCCTTTGGCGCCTTAGGTGGCAGAGCGCGCAGGCGCCAAAGCCCGGTGGCGGTAACCTCACCGTAGGAACTAGAACCCAAGACCTTCCTGGTTACAGACACTGCGGTGACTCTTCTCAGAGAAATCGCTCTTCCCCCTTTGGCGCCCTAGGTGGCAGAGCGCGCAGGCGCCAAAGCCCGGTGGCGGTAACCTCAGCGGTGCGAGGCGGGCGCCGCTAGCGAACTTCGCCGCCCATTTTCCGCCCTCTTAGCGGCGCCGACGGCAGCGCCCGCGCGGCCGGGAGCGGAACCGCGGCGCCGGCGCGTGCAACGCCGCCGTGTCGCCACGTCGCCGCGCCAACGAGCGCTCACCGCACCGACGATAAAACAAAAAAACAGTCGAAAAGCGCGTGTTTTCTCCACAATGCCCAGGTAATGACATCAGCGGGTAATTTTCTGCCTGTGAATAACTCCAAGAGCCTTAATGGCAGCAAGAAAGGCTCTCGGCGTCGTTCTTCTCTCGTCCGCGGACGGCAGTTGTTTTAGGCGCAATGAGAGCGGCGCGGTGACGGAGGTCGGTGCGCAGACGACAGAAGCCTTTGCATGCAGGCTTTCAGTGCACGTTTTACATGCAAATTGCCGCATGCATCTTTTCTGAAGTAAAACAGGGATAAATGGTGATATTCATACTGTGCTGTATGAATTTGGTTTGGGTGAGGTAATGGTGTAAGTTATAGGTACGACTATTTTCATTTATCTTTTTATCTCTGGACACCAAACACTAGCAATCTAATTATTTCACGAAACAAAACCAATCCTTTTGATAACTACTTGAGCATGCTATACTATCAGAAGGCGCTCAAGAAAGAGCTAAACATTTTGTGTTAAATGCAATAATTCTTGACGAAAGTAGGAAATTTAAAGGATATATTAGCATCAGCAATGTAAGAATTGTGTATAGTGAAGAGAGATTAAGCAGATGGTTATTCTGCAAAGAGGATCTAATGGTTGCGTTCAATTCAGTTTTGGTCAGAGAGAAATGAATGCTGGAGATTACTGTATACACATAAAGTAAAAATATCTCGTATAGACGAGAACAATGAAACGGCAGGTAAGATAAGAATTAACTTGAGGTAGAAGAGAAGAGATGAAGGCCATGCACAGAGTCCGAAATGAGGGTGTGACGAGGAATGAGAGAAGAATAAGAAAATGAACACATCAGGAATAGAAAGAAATACTGCATGTGTTAAAGGCGCTGAGCTGTAGGAAAAACGTCTTGATCTACGATGTATGTGGGCAGATTACATTAAATACAGAATAAATATTGTAAAGGGAAGCGAATAAGTGGATTGAGATGTCATTATATCCTCAGGTTAATATGACATTTTTATTTACGCACAAATAAATGACATTAGATAACTTTCTCTCTACTCCGTAGCGACAAAGTAATAAAAAAATCTGTTAACATATTCTATATGACTAGTGCGCCTAGATTGAGACAATTTTAATGTGGTGCCCAAGCATGAACTTCTCTCATCGCCAAGCCCGCGAAGCGCGCTGCGGCCGCTGTGGTCAGACAGGCCATGGCGCATACGCACAGAATGAAATCACGTGATTCAAGCAGTCCCAGGGCTCAACTGACAAGCGCGGCCTCGTTCTACGGCTCAATCCAAAAGCACTGAAAACCCGTTAGTACAAAAATAATTTCTCAGCGTTGTTTAACCGGATAGCATCGTCTATCTTATTTTCATGAGAAAATGAGCATATATAAATCCTTTTTCAACCTGACAATTCGTGTGAATGAAGTCTAATCCTGGCCATTGATTAAGTTCGCCCATACTAAATTAAAAAGAAACGGCATGAAATTCACGGGGCAAAAATTCATTTAAGTCTGATATTATACTTGAAATGCTTATGCACTTGTTTAACTCTCTTTCGCTGGCCACGAGCAAACTCAGGCCCATGCGCCGTGAGCTGGAAGGTGCGAGAGGCGGCGGGGTCGGCGGCGGGGTCGGCGGCGGGGTCGCGCGCGGGGCGGGGCGGGGCGGCGGCGCGGGGCGGCGGTGGCGGCGGTGGCGAGGGGGGCGGGGGGCCGGCGGCGGGGGCGGCGACGGGGGCGGGGCGGGGGCGGCGGCGGGGGCGGCGGTAGGGGCGGCGGCGGCGGCGGGGGCGGCGGCGGCGGCGTGCGGGGGCGGCGGCGGGCGCGGCGGGCGGCGGCGGGGCGGGGGCGGCGGCGGCGCAGCGGGGCGGGTGTGCGGCGGGTGCGGGCGCGGGCGGCGGGGGCGGCGGGGGAGGCGGCGAGGGAGGCGGAGGTAGCTTAGCGCGCGGCGGAGCGGCTGATGGCGCATTTTCCGGCGCTGCGCTGCGCTCGACGCGCGCGGTGGCCGCCAGGTGAAACTGCTCGCCGCGCAGGCTGCCTCCAATGTGTTATCCACCCACGTTTCCATCGAACCCTTTCCTCGCTAGGTGTGGCTGGAGTGGGAGAGGGTTATTTCGACGATAGAGGAATTAACTCTGTATCTCGTTCTTCTTCGCAAAATAGTTTTTGTTTTACGGGGACGAACATTTCAAGAAATTAGTGTTGATTGATAAGTGATTTTGGGCGCGTCAACTGCTAAGGTCATTAAGTCCGTAAGTGTAGTGCGTTGTTTTATCGCAAGAGATGGTAGTGATCTTCCCCCACTTGATAGCGAGATCCGGGACCACCCTGCCTCTCGGCCAGTTGTATTTTCCCCTACCAGGTATCTCCCACCAGCAGAACACTGCCCCAACCGGGACAAGCCTCTGACTGGTCTTCCGGCATGTGTGGTAGTAACGTGCATGCAAGTGTAACTGTGTGTAAGGGGTGAAGATAGGACAAGACAGAGGAAGGGAAGATCGCGCGCGGTCCGATGCCCGTTTCTTACCGACTGCTCTGGTATTCGCCTGGTGTTGACCGGAGAAACCACGGAAAACTTCCGATCAGAGTCACAGATCCCCAAAATTTTCCTCCAGACTCCAAAATTCGTACCAGTTAAACAGCATGTGTCGAAAATTCTGCCAACGTCGGGCTCAAAAAAACGTACGCGTGTTATAGAAATCACTTTCTCTTTTTCTTTGCACCGCGAGGGGCGAATAATAAACTTGAGCAATTAATGCTAATCTATAACTACGAAAATAAAATTTAGGTACTTCTGGTCTGGTGAGTGAGTGAGAACTGATTCCGGTTACATCCTCCTGGTCATTAGGACCATGAGTGTGGTGCAATTTGGATCCCGGCGGGCTTCCTCTGAGGAATGTCAGTCCAGCACCGAGGTAAACAATGACTCCTCTACAGATATTTTCCCTGGGGCACCGCTCAAGCCGCAATAAGCTCTAAGATCCCGACGGGTGTCCAAATATTCGTGGTAATGTAGCCCGTGCATTTGTGCAATGTGTTTGTTGTAAGTGGAGGGGAGGAGACAAGGTTGAGGAAGTAAAAATCGCGGGCTGTGAGATTGCATTTGCGTCTGTTGATTTAAATCTACAAATTTATACGGTTTTAGACTATTTTGTCAGGAGTGTATATATCGTTCAAATGGTAATACAAGTGTTTTCTTAGAGTATTGTAAATTATTGAGATGTGGAGAAAGAAAGTTCAATAGGAATAACAAGCTGGATTCAAGTATATATACGTAACTTAATTTACTACCAGTCTTGGGAATAAATTATCAAAATATTCGTTCTTCAATCATTTTTGTCCGCACTATTTAATGGACCATCGTAACAAAAACACAGATACTAAAATGAGATATATTGAATATTTTCCACTATTTGCCCACCCCTGTGTTGTAAAAAGCTTTCAACCACATAAAAGCCATGACGCGTATTATTCTACTTTTGTAATTTGCAGTCAAGAGCTTCAAACTAAAAGATTAGTTCTCCTAGATTCCCAGATAAGATAACCCAGAATTCCAGGATTTTGGACACTTTAATTGCAAGTCTTTGGTGAAAACGCGAGTTTTTAAAAATTGCCGTGAATTTGAATGAGTTTTTGTGAAAAGTGGGAACTCGTCGCGTGTTAAAACCTCAACTCTCGTCCGTGATATCACATTTCCTGCTAAAGCTTCTCGGCCGCTCTCACAATAACATTATTTTCCCCACCCAAGACCTCATTTAATGATGTCCTCAAAAGTAGTAGGCGACATAATGCGTCCATTTCACAGCTGAATATTCTTAGTAAAAAAAGACAATTTGTAGCCTTACAGCTGTGAATAAAACCCAATTTAAGTTCAGCAATAAAAGGTTTGCTTTCAAAAAAACTTCTTTCCACTTTACACGGTATTCGAATTACATTGGATTTTCTCCTTCTTTTTAGTTCTCTAGCAACTCTCACAGGCACAGAAGGGCGGGAAACCAACTAAAGTCATCGCTTTTAAACGTGTTAATCATTCTCATAAGTTAACACATGTCGTGTTTTATAAAGTTTAACTCCGATTAATTCGATCTACTTTTTATGGTAGGTGAACGCGCGGGCAACATTTACTAATAGGCGCACAGTCCATTTGTCAAGTTTAATAGGGACTTTATCATGTCAATTATCAAACGCCGGGAGGGAGGGCGAGCCGGGCCCACAAACAATGGAGATCTCTATCTAAACGCCCGCTGCCGCCCCTTCGACACAGACGTCTCACTTATGGACGCTGCTAGCGCCTCGTACCGACCGAAACGAAAGACTTTGTAGTTGGCTTCATGGACACTAGGTAGCAGTGCTGGCATTCCGCACTGCAGCGCTGTTGTGGTGGAACATGGTACGAGCTGAAACTCCGTTACCTGGGCAGATAAATTCTATTTTTCCGTCGTTATCTCCGGACCGATGCTATTAAAGATAAAAATAATTTCAAGAGGTAGCATCAAATTGATATTTTTAACACGAAATAGTTTTACAAATCATTTGTGCTTGCTAATTATGTATAATAATATTACTTGCAAATATATAAAGAAAATTTTTGTATTTACTTCGGTTTCGAATTAAAAAAAGATTAAATCACCAAGAAATATGTTAATTTCATCTTAAGAATTTACTCTGTAAGCAAATCATAATGCTTTAATTCCACTTTTCAACATTTTCTTGCTTATTTTTGTTTAAACACAACGTATTCCACTTTAATATGAAAGCTTTGCATGTAAAATGTACATTTTGTTCCTCTACAGGCACATAGTGTTTCTGTTTTGTTGCAAATGAAAAGAAAATCTGTTTGGTGTTATTTAAAATTCCACCAATCGATATTACATCCAAATGTGTTCTGAATTCGCTTGATTTCTATGTAAAGTTGACCTTCAAAAATTAACTGTAGCCACAAAGGCGATTATTATAGTTCATTTCAGTTATAAAATATCCAAACCCTACAAAAGAAAGTCCTCCGCACAGCCTTAATTGCCCCATGGTACATTTGAAATGTATAATTTCACAATGACCTTGAATTCCCTCCAGTAGCCCAGCACATTGTCCATCTCTCCGAAAGGTTTTTCAACAACCCCCATTCTTTTTTTTATTGTGCAGTATAATGTGCATGTATTATACCAAAGAATTTTGTAAAGTGTAAATGTACGTTGTAACAGAAAAATGTGTAATAAAACGCTTATAAAATTTGTCTAATGATAATTCTGTTAACGTCAATGAATGGTTATGCTTTTTAACCCATATTTTGTGAGAATGATTAAAAAGGTAAAACAAACATTTATTCGATATAAAGAAATATTATTGTTTGCCAGTTTTGTTTCCGAACAAATGAAACGAATGTTAAAGACTATTTTTAAGTAATTATCGTTGTTTATTAGTGAATGTCATCATTTACGACCTACGAGTACGTACTTATTTGTTTTGTATTATCTTTCTAGTACAGCCTTTGAATCAATTTCTATAATTATTATTTTTAAAGATATTCATATAGTATTTAACTACTTTGACTAGCTTCTACGTTTAAAAATTATTAATATAAAACTGCTCTTAAAAATGTTTTGTATTTTGAGTCAAAGAGTTTCGTACAAATTAATCCTTCCGCGGCTTAATGTGGACCTGAATGACAATTAGGGCTTACTCTTACAGATTAGAGATTAAAAAATGTTTGCGCTGATGAAATATTGAACTATACTACAGTACAAGATTGAAAGAATAGAAATAATCTCAAAAATGTTTGGATTTTCGGTCATAAAATTACCAAAAACAAAGTTGTCGGATTATAAGATTTTCGTTAGAAACTAATTAAGCACGTCAGTGGTAAGATATAGTTGTGCCTTTCCAGGGACCGTTAAGTTATTTTGATTTTTGTGTGTGGGAGGCGTACTATACATGATGCCTTTGTGGTATTTTTAATTTTTCTGACGAATCGCTGCACTTTTGAAATACACAGGAGTTTTTGTGGAGAAATTGCCGATTACAATACTTTCTTACGAAGTAAAGCGTGAAAGTGAAAAGAAGGGGAGCATAAGATGAAGCTTATGCTTCAAATGATCGGTGAGAAGTGCACCTACGCACAAGTTGTAATAGAAATCTTGTGTGACTTGTGAAAACAGGCGGGTGGAGTCAAGTTAGTGATCTCACGCGATATATGATAAAATGTAACATGAAATACGTGAAGAATCACGGCGTCACGGTAGCGTCACGGCTTGGCAGCAGCCGAGTGCAAGGTAGAGGGCTGGGGGATCTAAAGATAGAACAAAAGGGACCTTCCGACAGGAAATGGTCCGCGGGCCAGGCAGCGCCAGGGAAAGGCTTTCCACCGCGCGGGGGTGGGGAGTAGTGACGTAGGAGGTCAGGTGACCTGGACCTATAAAGACGCCGTGGCGAGACGGCGCGAGTGGGTAACGTTTCGGTTTCCTCGTGGCTAGACCACAAAACTTTGTCCGCCCAGGCTGGTGCGGAGTGCCGAGGGCACGTGGTTGTTCGACGAGTTCGGACAGGGTGATGTGTTCTTCAAACACATTCGGGCAGATCGTCAATCTGCCGGGGCACACCAGGTGCCAATCTACGACGCGGCCTTGCCGGCTGGTCGTAGGCGTCGCCGCAAGGCGCAGGTAGGGAGAGGAGGGCTGCAGTGGTAGCTCTGGCAAACCGCCTTAGAGTGAGGGTTGTAAATATGTACAGTGTGTAAATAAAACTTGTATATACTCACTCGTGTCTGTTTCCTTGTGGTGTAGATCCCTACACACGACGTTACACACGCCGAAAAAATTGAACGTAAATTCGTAAATTCGAAGATTTCAATGAAAATGAGAATCGCATAATTTTTAAAGTGTTTTTACGTTATTAGTCGTCGACCACCAAAAAATATGAAGCCATTTTTGAGAAAATGTCGAGGCTTCATGTAAAGTACTTCAACAAATCAAAATATCAGTGTCATACCCAAGGAGCCTTGAATTTGTTCTTTTCGAGCCAGGAATATCAGTTTGGGAGAAAATTGTCTCAGCGGTTTAGGTGCTAGCGTTGACCAAGAGAAGAACACGCAGACGTTTTACCGTCTTTAATTTTTTTGGGATAAGGGAGCTACAAAACACACATTCTGACTACATAAAGTGTTATATCAAATAATTCACTACATACTGGAAGAAGATTTATCCACTTTTTCGTTACAAGGGCTCGGCAACAGGAGTTTTTGTGGAGAAATTGCCGATTACAATACTTTTTTACGAAGTAAAGCGTGAAAGTGAAAAGAAGGGGAGCATAAGATGAAGCTTATGCTTCAAATAATCGGTGAGAAGTGCACCTACGCACAAGTTGTAATAGAAATCTTGTGTGACTTGTGAAAACAGGCGGGTGCAGTCAAGTTAGTGATCTCATGCGATATGTGATAAAATGTAACATGAAATACGTGAAGAATAATTTTGTGTGTTTTCCTAAAGTTTGAAATTAAGACCATTTTTTAAATTATACTGACATAGTCAAAAATGTCGATAAATGTATCCAAGAACACTGAAGCGAAAGGTTTACGTTGCTTTCCATTCCTTTCTTTCAACCTTTTACGCTAATTTTAGCATTAGAATAGAAATGACGAAAGGTTACAATGTTAGGGGAATGAAGATGTTTGCACATTATTTACGTTCAACTGTAATTAAGAGTTACGTCTTATTTTCTGTTTGACTTTTATCCAATAAATTACAAGATTAGTTTCCAAGTCAAAGTGACACACACAGTTAAAAAAATGTTGTGCACTCACTGCTCTATTCGGATGTAAAGGAAGACAGCATTAAAACCAATACGACAGTACGCAAAACATTAAGTAATCAAACAACATACATGGAATTCAAAAAAATATTTTGATTTATTACCATCATTTGGGATAAATTATTAACAATACGTCAGGAGGAAGGCAGGATCATTAGAATACAAAGAGAGGATTTGAATTTTTGACGTATTGATATTTTGACGCTTCACACAACAGAGCTTTTTACAAATAATAAGGAAATTATTTTACATATACAACATACAATATAAGTGTTATTCAGCATAAAATAGTACAATGCAAGCGCATTAAGCACGAAAGAACAACAAGTTTGTCACCCTCAATGACATTCGGGAGACAAACCACCCTCTGCATGTGCACAGTGACCAACAACCTTGACCAGTACGTCTGAAATTGCTCTTAGGTTTATCTAGAAGTGGAACCACAGTTCCCAAATAACCCAGTGGCAATATAGGTTTTTTGGCCTCACAGAGGCCGCAACACTAGTTAATTTATCACTTCGCATTGCAGCAGAACATGTAAGTCTTGAATGGTTCTTGTCTTCGAGCAGTTTCATGCAACTTGAACATAGTCATTAACGAGAGACACACACGGAATCAGTACGATTCTCTCAATTTATCTTGTCACAAATTGATAAGTTGAAAATGATACTTTTTTTTAAGTTTCAAGGATATATAATGGGATGAACTCTCACTTTTATGTTTTTTTTGGTGTCGACAATGAAACTTAAAATTCCTAATTAAAGGAAAAATTGCTTTGGAAAATGTCTACTTTTGTGAAATGAATGAGTTTTCAAAATAGGTTCGAACATTATGTTTATAGAGAACGTTCATGAAATAAGCATCATTGGATCCTACATCCATTTGATACAGGATTTGGATATTTTCAGTACCAAATCTAATGTTTTCTTGCTTCTTAAAAACTGTGTAAGCAAGTCGTTTGCCACATAGATGCCAGTCACCATTTGTCTAAAGATAATGTATTCACTAAAAATAAGTAGCTTTACTTACTCTTTTAAATAATTTTATCGGCCAATAAAAGGCTTTCGAATATTCGTTGTAAGTATTAAGTATTTCCGAAACAAGTTTGGAATTCTTGAATGTGGTTGAATTTGAACAACGTCTTGAATTCTTGATGGATAATCTGCTTCGCTGAAGTCCATCAAGGCAGACTGCAGCACACGTAAGGCTAAACCACTAGATAGAGAACACACAAATAGGAAAAGCAACTGCAAAACTGCGTTGTACGTCAACGGCAGCTGCTGGTTCGCCGCTTTCCAACAAGACCTCTTGTAAACAGTGGAATGCGGGTGGAGTTCCATTTCGAGAGAAAATCTGGCCTCGGCCTCTGAAACACAATGGGGGGAAAAGCACAGTTTAAAAGCGCCCGGATCGACATCAAAGAGCCCGTCCCCCCCCCTTCCATGGAATAAACTAGCCCTTTTAATCTACGCGCCCGGCCCTCGAGAGCAATTGCCGGTCAACAGCGCAGCAACAGCGGCGGCGGTCATTGTCGAACCCTTGCCTTTCAATACTTTGCGCGGCCCTTCACCGTTCGCTGCCCTTGTTTCGAGTTTCGGCCCCTCCCTTCTCGATCCTAATTAGTTCACTTAGCGCCTCATGACCAACCTGCGAATGAGTTTTCTTTCCTGCTTCCCGAATTTCTTTCTCTTGATTCTGAACCATATCAGAAATAACACGCTTCCGTCGTTCACTAAAATATGTAATTCAAAAGTAAATCTGCCTTGGATGAAATCACGGTAGGCATTACAAACAATTTGCGATTAAACATTTTCTGCAAATGAGAACCATTTTAAATGAGAACTGTGGAAAGTTGCGTAGAATCAGCAATACTTTCACTGAGAAAAAATGGTTAATATATGTGTACTAAGCTTAAATCTTGTCCTATGAAATAAGCTTTACTCACAATTTTATGTCTATAATAGAAGTAAAATGGGAAAATTGTTGAACAGTAAGTTTGCACATTTTTCTACTATTGAGCAAAATTGACAATTCATTTGTTAGATTTTTAATGGTATGCATATAATAACGAAAAATTTTCACAATATAGAATATTTATTTAAATAAACGCTTTCAAGAATAATGTAATACTAACTTTCCGCAAAACAATGTTTTACACTTTTTAAAAAGATTTGTAAAAAATAAAGCATATTAATTTTATTATAATTAATATGGAAAGTAAGTATCAAATTCCATAATGTAACCTTTTAAAGGATATGGTTTAGATCCAGTCATTTCCACAGGATTTTATTGAATAAAATCTACAGACTTACTGGAGGCCTATTTTAAAAAAATATAATGCTGAAGCGGTTTCATTTGAAATGTATTTTTGAGAAACAATTTCTGATGTTTTCAAATCAAGTATTATACATTTATTATTGAAATGTTGCGTTCAATTTGTGGAAAGTGGACATGTTACTTCTTTTTACACTGCTAAGTCGGAAAGATGTTACTTGATATTTATTCACGTTGGGGCAAAGAGTAACAATGGTAAAATCGTGTATAAATTTTAGTCCTGCACCAGTGACCAGTGCACCGGTGACAATATTCACAAATTGTTTGGCTTTCAAGTCAGATTTTTTACAGAAAAATATCACTCCACTTACATCAAAATACGTTTGTATAAAAATTATTTTATGTAAATGTAAGCATATACATCTTTCATTTCCTTTAGCCCCTTTCAGAATATTCCATTTCCGTAAGCTTTTGTTCCTCCCCAGTAAGATTAGATTTTGCTAATAAATAAGTAAAGTAAATTGTCAGACATGCGTGCTGCTTTCGTTCCCAAAATCCATTTGTATGAAATTCTCCAATAGTACTAACTACACCTCTCATCGAAGGAAGACATTTCCCTTTACTACATTCCTTATTATCTACAGGGCATTGACAATAAGGAGACAAATGTCGTATTCGTGTTATGTGAACTATAAAACATCATTTTATTATATGCAGGTCTTTAGAAACTGTGAAATGAAAGGGAACTAATGGTGCTACAGAATGGCACAGACGGTCCCGTATTAATTTTCTATTTCCTACGGGCTCGGCTAGCTACAAGAACTTGTCACACACTCTTGCTAGCTGCCATGAATCGCCACCCAAAGTACATTTTTTTGATTACCTAATAGTATAATCAATGTATTATTTTAAGAATATTAAAAAAATGTAAAACCGTGCCCTAAATCGCATTTTCCTTTGAAAATGTTTAAGAAAATGGCGTTCATGCGTCACTGTAAATTCGAAATTAGAAGTCCATTTTCAAAGAATAATTTTGAGTTTTCTAAAAACTTTATATAAAACTAATTTCAATTCTTCCACTCAAAAATACAATACTGTTTACAAATTACTGGAAATGTGCATATTAACAACGTGAGAGAAATTTAAAAAATTATATTTGTGTATTTTTTTAAAAAAATACACAGAAATGAACTTTATATCATACTAAAGAGTGAAATTAGCACTATCCGTGCGAAATGTTTTAAGAAATGATTTGGAGCAGTTTTTTAGAAAACGGCGTTTGAGCGTTTCAGAAAAGGTGGAAATTTGAGCTCAGTTTCACAGGAAACGGTTGAGTTTTCTAAAAACTTTCTCTGACATTATTTAAATAATATATACGCATCAATATAATAATGTGAATCAATCGCCGCTAATGTAAATATCGATAACATGAGAGAGCAGTCAAAACAAATTACATCTTTGTAATTTTGGAAAAAGCAAAAGTACATTTACAAATACATAGAGTACATTTAGCACTAATCCTACCAAAAGTTTAAAGAAAACGTTGGAGCGGTGTTTGAAAAAATCTTGTTATTGTAATTTTTTAAAATTGCACAAATTGCAAGCAGCATTGCGCGAAAACTACTAAATTTTCAAAGAAATGTACCTGACTTTAATAAAAGAACTAATTATGGACAACAAATTTCATTTGAAGGAAAAATCTCTATCTTTAATTTTGTAGTTCTAGGAAGTCACCGAAAAAAATTCATACTTTTGAAATTTTTGAAAATCCAAAGTTAACCGTGAAAATCAGACCTTTGCCACTTTTATAAGTGTATGATAGACTCTTCTTACAAGCCATTTAAAGAAAAAAATTGGAGCCGTCGTTGTGAAAATTTTGAAAATGTCTCAGGGGCTTCATATGAAGTACGCCAAAAAATTAATGAATGGATTTCAAAACCGGAGAGCTTCGATTGAAGCTAAATGGTCAGGGGCTTATTCTATTTGGAAAAAATGCTACGCATGATTTAGACGCTAGTAGTGTTCACAGTCGGACAGACAGACAGACAGGACAGACGGACGTTTTGAAAAGAACCACTTTTCCGGTATCAGGGGACCCCAAAACGTGTATTTCCGTTGAAATCTCGAAATCTCTTTTTCACGGCATTACATAACTTTCTCTATACTACGTATATTACTCCGTATATACGTACGCATCCGGCAATGTATAAAGTTATAAAATAAGTATTTGTGAAAGTACAGTTTCTATGCCCTTTTTCGTATCCAAATTTATGGATACTGTCATGATTTGAAAATAATAAAAAATGGTAGAACAAAATAAAGGATGGTGAAGCATAAACCTACCCCAAAACAGAGTTGGTGCGAAAAGAATCAATGTGGAGGTTCGACATTTGAGCCCGAGAACCAAGCACAGGAATCAATGTGCTCTGATACTCGTACATGGCATTCACATCAATCCAGGAAAATGAGTTAGAGGAAAGTACTTCCAGAAATCTGGCGGGAATGAACGTGAAATCCGTAAGTTATACCAATTAAAATCCCAGAGTAGAGAGGCGGAAAGGATAGAAATTGCGTATGCAGTTCAAATTCATTTTATTTTCTCCTGTCCGTACTTTAGATAAATATATGTAATGCTGCAAAAAGAAATCGATGTCGTGATTGTGACCCAAGAACGTGTTTTGCAGGACTTTGATACACTGTTATCATTTTCCCATATACACACGTACAGACGGAGTAATATACGTAGTATAGGGAAAGTTATGTAATGCTGAGCGAAAAAACGGCAGATTTTTGTCAGAAAAAATTCATTGCCGGGCCCTGACTACAAAAAAGTGGATATATTCAGTTGCTAAATTAAGAAAATAATCCTCTAACACGTGGTATAGCCAGAATGCTGTTTTTGTGGATCCTTGTACAGAAAAATCAATTGACGGCAAAACGTCCCTCTGTCCGTCTGAATATCCATCTGTCTGTTCGTCTGTTTGTCCGTCTGTGAATGCTACCAGCACCTAAACCATTCCTAGGATTTTTTCCAAATTGCAGAAAGCTCTGTCCATCTGGCTCGAATCGACGCTTTGATATTTTGAAAAACATTCACTAAAATTTGGGGGTACTTTACAGGAAATACTTCGGACATTTTCAAAATTGTCTCAAAAACGGCTTCAAATATTTTCTTGAAATTTCTTGTAAGAATAGAGTAACATACACTTATAAAAGTGGCATAGGTTCGATTTTCACAATAACTGAATAATCAAAAATTTCAAAAGAATGATTATTTTTCTGCGTCTTCCTACAACTACAAAATTATTGTTACAGGTGTTTCCTTCAAATTAACTTTGTTGTCCAAAATTAGTTCTTTCATTCAGGTCATGAAAACTTTTTGAACGTTTTAGTAGTTTTAGCGCAGTATTGCGTGCAATATTTGCAAATTAAAAAAAATAATAAACACAATTTTCTTAAAAACGGCTCCTAATTTTTTTTTTAACTTTTGGTAGAGGTAGTACTAAATATACTCTATGACATAAAGGATATATTGCTGAATTCTTTGTTTTTGTTTCAAAAATAACAAAAATATATTTTTTGACAGTTTCGAGAAACGATAATAGATATACCCGAAACGTAGTTTTCCGTCAAAATTTCAACATCAATTATTCCGTACATTATGTAAACCAGAAAGTCAAAGGTTGGTTTCATTCATTACATTTGTATATTTATTGAGACGAATTAGATATGTACGATACTCTTTCATTTGATGAGTTTTAATATTCATAAAGCGTCCATGCTCCATTGGTTCAATTTTATGTGTAAATGTGTTTTATATTTTTAGTGGGAAAAACGGTATTCATTGAGCTTGTAATGAATTGAATTTACATTGAGCTTGTAATGAATACTTACGTTGAGCTTGTAATAATGAACAACTTCAAGTTTTATAGATACTGTGTTTTGAATTGCGTACTTTATGAATGTCATTTATTCATTGGTTCTATGTGTCAGTCAGGGAGTAAACAGCTGCGTTGTTTCCATCTGTAAGAATGCGCGGCTTTTATTTTGGACTAACGGTCTTTATATTTGACTTATTATCGCGCTATTTCATTTGATGCTTTACAAATAAAATAAAACTAAAGTAATATTTCACATATTCACGGAAAATATATAGTAAATTAGTAGTAAATTATAGTATATTAAGCAAGTGCTTAATATAAGTACTGTACCTAATTTCAACGGTTTATCCAAAATAAGATACGCAATAGGTGGACATACACTGTGTGAAATATTATTTGTTTATATGAAATAGTATAACTCGAGAGAACAAGGATAGTTCAAAATTACTTAGTTTATGCTCTTTCTGTTACATTTCTACTATAAAATAAGTGAATGTTACTGTTTTTGCAAGAATACGTAATTTTCTTTAAAGAATAATGTAAATCCCCATATCATTGTTTAATCACCATATATTACATTCAAGATTAGAAACAATTAAGTTGACTTAGTTGTTTTTAAATGAAATATTTAAGTATAACATTAAAAAGTAAAATAAATAAAACGCTCATAATGATATAAATCTATTTTGTTTCAACTTCCTCATAATTATGTAACACGTTCTGAGTGTTTTGGTCATCCGAATTATTATTTTACTCCCTTTCAATAAAATAATGAGTTGGATTTGAATATTGGTGCGATAAAGCATTCGGATGGTCGACAATGGAAGTAGATTTTGGTTCGCTATTCGGGGTTTGAGTTGTCCGGATGATAAGAAAATTCGGAGAAATGAGAAAAATACTCGATTATTAAAGTACTGTTCCATGAAGCATGGTATGTTGGTCAATCGAGAAGGATCGGATGAGTTTGTCAGATTCATGACGCGTAATTTTTCTTAATTGGGCAGGGCTTCTTTGTGAGAGATCGTTACCAGAATCTCAATGCCTGGTATTGTGTATTCCCTTGTACTCTGCATTGCCAGCTTAGTAATACATTGTAGCATTTAAAATTTTTCCAAATTATTCCACGTTTAAGATTAAAAATTCCTCCAGAAATCTAAACTTGACGCATAACTCAATAAACTCTATTAAGATAAAAAATTATTTAACTGCCTTTTCGTTGAAGTTCATTTTCAGTCGGTCGGTAGACTAACAAGAGCTGTGAACACCCGATATATCACGAGAAACTGTGCAAATAAAAGTTTTAGTAGTCAGGTGGGACGATTGTGGAATCAGTCGAAGTTTGGTCAGACAACCCTTCATTCAAGGGATAGAATTCCAACTGTCTTAATCAGGGGATGGTATCATCTTAATCAGGTTATTATTGGTCCTCAGATGTCTCATCCCCCATGTTATCCGCCTCATACCTATCACTTCATGCTTCTTTTGAGAATAAGCTTCTCAAGACAAGCCGATTAGCAACTAAACAGAGGAAGTAATCGCGGTAATGCGATAATTTAATAGGAACTTCAGAAAATGATAATCGATAACAATTTACAGTGATAGGGAGAGTGTATTTGGAGAGTCAGTGGAAACATGTATCTGTCAACCAGTGGTTTCAGTGGTCAGGGATTCTCGACTTCCTTTGTTCCAATGCCACTAATCAAGGTTTGAGGACACATCTGCGATGGTTGAATAACTTGATGGACAAGGGAATATTAAAATATATAAATGATAATTATGAAATTGTGGAATGAGAGGGAAAGGAGACGGAAGATCCACGATAAAACGAGCCGCAAACCCGCTTTACCACCATCATTGTCAGGTGGATGGTTGGTTGGTTGGTTTGTTGGTTGGTTGGTTGGTTGTTTGTTAACGCTTGCGGGGGCGTCAACTACTGAGGTCATTAATCCTGTAAGTACAGGGCACGCTTTATTCCTAGAGAGGTGACGTGTAAGTGTAAGTGTGTCTAAATAACGAGGATAGGACAAGGAAGAGGAAGGAAATATCGCGCGCGGTCCGTGGCTCATTTGTAAGGGTACTGCTCTGGAATACGGCTGGTGTTGATAGTAGAAACCACAGAAAACTACCAATAGAGCAGCCGGCCTCTAGAATTCTCTCCAGACAACAACTGAATTCGACCTAGCTTACAAGCTTGTGTCGAAAACCTTCGTGTGTGCTAGTGTTTTCGATGTTCATTCGTGAAAGAAAACTTCTCATTATCACATTTCTATAGAGGTTGAAATATGAAACAATAACTTATGGCACCTCTGTGTATTTACGTATTCGAACCACACGAACGCGGTTTGAGCCACCTTAATGGAGCAGACTCTTTCCCACGATAATCCTGATGTTTTCTTCATCTCTCCTTTATTTTGCACATGGAGAGGCGGTTTTAAAGTTTGATTTCAGTTAAATTTTAATTATAAATTAATATACACGGCCACCATCGAATTCAATTGCGTTTCTCACGTTCGTTTTTCGTTAATGTCATAAATTACTAAACCCGCTTTAACACATCGTTGTTTAAAGACATCGATGGATTTTGGTATATGTATTAACAAAGATGTTTTAATTTTGAACATCAATGTTTGACAACATTGATGTTGTCATTTGACATTGATGCTCTCGATGTCGCATCAATAGCAGGAGAGCGGTAGTGCTGCTCGCCTTGCAGGTAGACGGGAAAGCAGTAGCGAGAGAGTCTAGTCGGGTGAAAGGGGGAGTGGCAGGCAAGCAAGTTGGCTCGCCGTCTAGAGTTCGAGCGCCCTTGTGCTACAAGACCGATTGCCCGAGGGTGGGTGGGTGAGTGAGGGCCCGGCACACTAATTGACTCTGAGCAAGGGGTCTGGGGGATTCCCTAAACTGGTTCGGCCTTTGACCACGTGTCTGCCGCTGCCCGCCGCCGCTTCAGAGGCTCAGCTCCTGGAGGCAGGTCGATTAGCGGCTCCGCGCCTCAATAGAGGAAACTACGTCCGTAACCGACCACGGGAGCCTCCTTCGGGGAAACGAACATTAAAGTAAGAGACACACAGAGTGATAAGAAGACGGTACAATTTCCAGTGATACGGATGATGTGTTTTAATCACTATCTCAATGGTCAGGGGTTCTGAACATTCATTTTCAGACAGGCATTAGCCAACTCGGATCTGTCAGGGTCTCTGGGTCTGTCGTCAGGGTATACTCGGATCTGTCATAGCGCCTTAAAATTCAATTTTTAGCACTAGTACTAAACGAGAGACTTTTGGGCACTTTACAACTGTTAACAATACGACACCCAAACTGTCTTTCGATTGTTGTGGTTTAGATTTGTAGCTTGCTAGTGATCTAACGCTCAGACAAGACTATCTCGACAACGCTGTTCAGTAAATAGCAGTTAGAATAAGGACATTAATAGTATCGTCTCAAGTTAAGTGGAGGCTCTAACCCCCTAATTCCCAAATCGACGTGTTTATTACAATGCTGCTCTTTCAGTTACTGACACCTGAATGAGCTTAGGCGTCTCTGATGTATTGTGAGTGACACAATACCCGATGTCTGATGTAATCGTAGACTGATGAATAGGAATTTGTTAAAGGATATTTTGTTATTTCACGTGTGTAGAAAACATTACTCGTGATTTCATTAAAGGGGGTGCGGTTAAACGTTTCGCGGAAACGTCGTTACGCTCCTGAATGCACCGTTCGGCACCGCGTCGCCCGCGGGCGTTGTTCCTTCGCCCCGCAGCCGGCCCTCGGATCTCTCGCCCACGCACCTGCCGCCCTCCGTCGCCCTCCTCAGAGACAGAGCTCCTCCAGGCTGGAGTGCAGCTCGGAGCGGCGGACGCGCGCGCCGGGGAAGAGGTAGACGCCGGGGGCGGCGGGGGCGGCGGG